>CALNHX010000692.1:0-297434 GCA_940337035.1 Agriotes lineatus | reverse complement strand
TTCGCAACACCATTCGTTCTTGGGACGAATTGATCATCGCTTTGAAAGCCGCTTTCCTGCCTTGTGATTATGAAATCAGCCTATGGGATGAGATCCGTAGTAGAACCCAAGGACCCGATGAGCCCGTGACGGTCTATGTTGCTATTATGGAGAACCTTTTTAGTCGCCTTTCTCGTTTACCTGTAGAAATGGAACGCATAGAGATTATGCGTAGAAACTTGCAACCATACTTACAGGCACAACTGGCTCTCTACTCTCCCACGAGTATCTCGCAACTCAGACAACTTGGAAAATTAATTGAAGATGCTAAGGTGCGTGCTTCGAGGTTCAAGAACCCACCTCCGCCTTATCAAGCCCTCGAACCCGATTTGGCTTATCACAAGCCCCGTTTTAGAGCTAGAGCTGCTGCCATTGAGGAAACTAGTTCCACTCCTAGTCCCTCTGCCGAAGAACAAGTCTGCGATGTTGCAGCCGCTCGACCCTATGGTGTGTGCTGGAACTGTGGGAAGCCCGACCATCGCGTAGCTCAGTGTCCATCGCCGCGCAAATTGAAATGCTATCGCTGCGGTAAAGCCGACGTCACAATTCGTACCTGCCCTTCCTGCTCGGGAAACGGGAACGGAAGGCGTTAAGAGGCCGATTAGCGTCTTCTCCTGTCACCATTTCTGAGGCCAATGTCGTCTCCCAATCTCGAGAAACGGATCACATACCTACCGAACATCGCATATTGCTTGATTTCATCTTAGGTCACGCCAACAAAGATGAGAGGCCCTATCTTCGAGTGTCTATTTTTGGAAAGGAACTTCTTGGTTTGTTAGACTCCGGCGCGAGCCGTACCATTTTAGGTCGCCAAGGTTGGAGCGTATTAAGGAACTCCTGCAAATTAAGCTCCGATAAACCCACTACCTGCAGTGTTGCCAACGGCGAGAAATGTCAAAGCATTGGTACACTTACCGTCCCCATCGTCTTGAGGGACCGGGTGAGAACCTTTGAAGTCCTGGTTATCCCCTCGTTACCACATACACTCATCTTGGGCACCGACTTCTGGAAGAGGATGGCCCTTGTGCCAGATCTTCGCCATGGGGAATAGACCTTCTCCAAAGTCTCGGCTGATGAGCAAATCGCTGCGATCCGTTCGACTGAACACCTCACGAACGACGAGCAAGCTGTGCTTGATCAGACTATCAGCGAAGCCTTTTCCTTGATAGGAGATGGTGTAGGATGTACCCATTTAGTGGAACACGTAATCAAGACGGATGCTGAACCAATTAAGCAGCGCTATTATCCAATCTCGCCTGCTTTACAAAAGCACGTGAATCAAGAGCTCGACGATATGTTAGAAAAGGGCATTGTGAAACCCTCAACATCCGCATGGTCATCGCCCATCGTTATGATAAAGAAGAAGGATGGCTCTTACCGCTTCTGTGTGGACTATCGGAAGCTCAACAAGGTTAGCCAACCTGATGCCTATCCACTCCCGTACATCAGCAACATTTTGGACAAGTTACGGGATGCACAATACCTGACCACGTTAGATGTCAAGTCAGCTTACTTTCAGGTGCCGGTTTCTGTCGCTAGCCGCCCGCTAACTGCTTTCACTGTCCCTAATCGTGGGTTGTATCAATTTTGTCGCCTCCCGTTCGGTCTTCATACCGCCCCGGCGACTTGGCAACGTCTTATCGACCGAGTTATTGGTGCCGACCTAGAACCCTACGCTTTCACATACTTGGATGACGTTATTATCTGCACTCCTACCTTCGAAAAACACCTGGAGGTCTTGAAAGAAGTCATATCTAGGATCGCCAAGGCCGTCCTAACTTTGAACCGGGAGAAGTGTCACTTTTGTAAGCCCGAATTGAAGTACCTGGGGTACGTCGTCAACTCCAATGGTCTGCTTGTCGACCCGGAAAAGGTCGCAGCCATCTTGAACATCCCTAACCCTAAGACGGTCCCAGAGGTTAGAAGAATATTGGGAATGGCATCTTGGTACCGGCGCTTTGTACCTAACTTTTCGTCCGTAGTGTCACCTATGACTCGCTTGCTTCGCAAGAACCAGAAGTTTGTTTGGTCTGAGGAATGTCAAACCGCATTTGACACCATCAAAGACTGCCTCGTCTCGGCCCCTGTGCTCTCTTGCCCAGATTTCAGTCGGCCTTTCACCATTCAGACGGACGCCTCTGGTTATGGACTCGGAGCCGTCTTGTCCCAGACGTATCCTGAGGGAGAGAAGGTCGTCTGCTATATAAGCCGTTCACTCACGAAGAATGAGCGGAAGTTCAGCACAACGGAACGTGAATGTCTCGCGGTACTCTTCGCCATCGAAAAACTTCGCCCGTACATCGAGGGAACTAAGTTCGACGTCGTGACCGACCACTACGCCCTCAAGTGGTTGCATAATATTAAAGACCCCATAGGACGCATTGCGCGTTGGGCCATACGCCTACAACAATATAATTTCAATGTTATCCATCGCAAAGGCAAAGACAATGTCGTACCTGACGCTCTATCCAGGTCCGTACCTATTGTCGATGAAGTCACTGAGGACGATGATGTTCAAGACTGGTGGTATGCTCGGATGCGCCTAAAAGTCCGAAACGATCCACAGCACTATCCTGCTTGGGGCGAGTCGAATTTGCAACTTTATAAACACGTGAGGAGCCCATACCCAGAACTCGTGCAGGCCGATGAAGACTGGAAAATGGTTCTACCTAAGGACAAACGTTCAGAAATACTACGACGTAATCATGATGATCCTACCTCAGGACATCTTGGCGTTTCGAAAACCTTAGGTCGCATAGCTCAGAGGTACTACTGGCCCAAGATGCGAACGGACGTTCTGCGCTACATTCGCAACTGCAAGGTGTGCTCCCGCACTAAGCCTGACCAACGACCACCCGCTGGACATATGGGAGGTCACACAAACATCTCGAAGCCCTGGGAGGTCATCTGTATGGACCTCATAGGACCTCTACCTCGTTCTTCTCGGGGATATCAGTATATACTTGTAGTGGCTGATTGTTTCACTAAACTTCCTCTTGTATTTCCCCTTCGTAAGGCTACGGCCGCTTCAGTCGTACGTCACGTTGAAGAGAACGTGTTTTTATTGTTTGGCGCTCCGAAGAGAATTATCTGCGACAATGGTGTCCAGTTCAAAAGTCGCGAATTTACTGCCTTGGCTAGGAACTATGGCTGCAGGATAGCGTTTACAGCGTTGTATCACCCTCAGGCAAATCCAACAGAACGCATCAATATATATATATATATATATATATATATATATATATATATACAGGGTGTTAATTAAGTACGTAGACAAACTTTAAGAGGCGATTCCTTGATCAATTCTAAGATAAAAAGTTCATACAAACATGGGGCCTAAACGGCTTCCTTTTCAAGATACAGGGTGTTGAAATTTAAACAAAAATTACTTTTTTTTCAAAAATCTGGAAAACGCCTAGAGGTATTGTAATGAAACTTGGTGTATATTAGTATTTCATAAAGTGGTATTGTTTGGTCAAAATAAATGTAATTTATTTCCACCAGTGGCGTACATCGGGGCCACCGCAGCTACCTTATTTCAAAAAAATCTGGTACGCCACTGTTTTTTAGTCAATACGACAAGTTTTTTAGCTTTATCCATTGAAACTATACAAAAGATGTATCTTTTATTTTTTTGATAGAATAAACATTTTGCGAGAAAAATGGAAAAATCTGTAACAGCAATTTCGTACATTGGACGTTAATGGGACCTAAACGGCTTCGTTTTCAAAATACAGTTTAAGGAAGCTTTTAAAAAATGGTATTTAATAAAACACAATCTTACAATAGCTACAAAACTTTTTTCTACAAAACAGTGGCGTATCAGATTTTTCTAAAATAATGTAACTGAGATCGCCCCGATGCACGCCACTGGTGGAAATAAATTAAATTTATTTTGACCGAACAATGCCACTTTCTGAAATACTAACCTACACCAAGTTTCATTAGAATACCTCTATCCGTTTTCCAAATTTTTGAAAAAAACTGTTTTTGTTTAAACTTCAACACCCTGTATCTCAAAAACGAAGCCGTTTAGGTCCCATGTTTGTAGAAACTTTTTATCTTAGAATTGATCAAGGAATCACCCCTTAAAGTTTGTCTACGTACTTAATTAACACCCTGTATATATATATCCTTTATCTAATAGACGTGTCTGTCTGGGACGCTGGTTCGTCCGGGACGCTGTTTCAGCAGCCAAACCGTAAGAGATAGAGAAAAAAGTTATGAAAGTTATATGTTTGGAATGGTCATGTCAGGTCAGGAACCGAATTTCAGTCACGTGACACTTCCGGTTTTCGAGAAATCACGTGATTTCCGTCCGTCCGGGACGCTGTTTTGTCCGGGACGCTGTTTCAGCAGCCAAACCGTAAGAGATAGAGAAAAAAGTTATGAAAGTTATATGTTTGGAATGGTCATGTCAGGTAAGGAACCGAATTTAAGTCACGTGACACTTCCGGTTTTCGAGAAATCACGTGATTTCCGTCCGTCCAGGACGCTGGTCCGTCCGGGACGCTGTTTCAGCAGCCAAACCGTAAGAGATAGAGAAAAAAGTTATTAAAGTTATATGTTTGGAATGGTCATGTCAGATCAGGAACCGAATTTCAGTCACGTGACACTTCCGGTTTTCGAGAAATCACGTGATTTCTGTCCGTCCGGGACGCTGATCCGTCCGGGACGGTTTTTTTGTTTTATTAAATGAGACATTTGTCTCACTGGACTGCTAGCAACATATATTACGTACGAGTTATGAAAAAGTTTTGAATTATCGCGTAACCTGAGACCAAGAGAAAAATTAATTTGACATTTGACGTTGCAAATATTATTGCGCTCAAATTCGTTTGAGGGGTACCTAAAATAAATGCTAATTAACTAAAAGAAAATAATGTCTTCAAATAATTCAAATTACCTTCATAGTCAGAGGAGTCAGATAAACGTGCAGGTTATGTTAGGTACTTCCGAAAACTTCGAAATGGCGTGTTCTTTCAAATATCTGTAACGAACGACCACTGTCCATATTTTATTCTGGATCAACATACAATTAACAATAAAATCTTTGAATCTTATTTTATTGTCCACAAGAATGTTAATTATTATCTGTCATTTTGTCAAACGGTGGTCAAACGACTCAAACGTCAAGTGTTAGTGAAATCAGGTGCACCACTACACGTTTTTTTAATTTAAAAATTGCACTCGTTTCAAGACTATTCTAATAAATTGTGAATTATAAGATGTATGCTTGTAGAAAAAGTATAGTACATTACTCGAGTTGTAAAGAGATTACGTACTCGTGGATTTACATTACTCGCTCCTTCATCGCTCGTATGTAATTCATCCACTTGTACATAATATGCTCTTTACAACTCTTGTTACGTAATATACTATTAAATAACCATCCCCCACTTCACGGATTAGAATACCGGGCCAGTTCCAACTTAATATTCCATCTGATTCAAGGTTACTCGTAAAAAATTAATGCGCTAAAAAACTGCGACATAAGAAATCGGCATCCAAACTGATGAAGTGACACATCTTCCGCATACCGTGAAAACTCGTAGACTAAAGTAATTGGACATATGTTCGCTCTTTGAGGATATTTTTGGTAAAGCTGCGAATATAACACGCGTATGTATTGCAAGCAGTATTAAGATAACGAAGCTGTTCCTTTATCGGGGGAAGGTTCACTGCTGTGTAGGGCGCAGGTACGAAATTAACTATGTGGAATAAGTAGACGAATTATGTTTTTATTTTTAGAATGCCGCAGTAATTACAACTGATATATACATTTCTGCAAAATAAGTTGTAAGAAGCAGAATGGGTAAAAGAATTGGGGCTATGACACAACGCCCACTGGTCACAAACCCCAACTCAGAATTTGGTCATAACGCTCAACTTTGATTTTGGTCACAACGCCCAACTTGGTCATAACGCCCAAAAACGATATTGGTCACAACCCCCAACTTGGTCACAACGCCCACCGACGCCTGTTATAGGAGAGAGCTATCGACGCCACTTTAACCACCGTTTTGGTCATAACGCCCAACTTCGATTTTGGTCACAACGCCCAACTTGGTCACAACGCCCAATTTCGATTTTGGTCACAACGCCCAATTTCTATTTTGGTCAGAACGCCCAACTTGGTCACAGCACCCAACTTTGATTCTGGTTACAACGCCCAACTTGGTCATAACGCCCAACTTTTTTTGAAGCACATTTTCATAGAAATTTTGGGCTACCCAAGTAAGTGTGCAGACCTTATACTTCCATATATGTATGTGGTAATTGAATACTGTTGAATGTTAATTATTTTTATTGCAACATGATTGACGTGGTCGAGTTACAAGTCAATAAAAAGATTAAGCAAACATACATTTTGAAAAATATATTGTAGTCGAAATTGTTGAAATTGTTGGAAATATTTAAAGTCGCAGCTTTTTTGGAGCGTTTGTCCAGTAAGATTCTTGTAAGCACGGTCGGCAGCGGAGTGGTGCCTACACTTTTTTAGATACACTTACGTTTTTGTTATCTGTTTCCATATATTTTCTCAGAATAATTTGGCTATAGTAGTGAAGTAATTTTCTTTTCCCAATGCCTCTTTATAAAGCGGTATTGTATCTGAACAAATCTTCATGGTAAAGCAACATTTTAATGATGAGGATGGGCAAAGAGTTACTTTATTCACTAGCGAATAAAGTAGTTAATAATCCATAGCAACTTACAAGATATAAATATGTTACCGTGGAAACTAGTACACAACCAAGTAATACAAATAATACAAAAAAGTGTCTTTTAATTACAATTTAAACTTACACATTTACAAAACTATTGACTGACATTTAAATTAATTGCTTTACTTAGTTAGGTACTTATCCACCCTTGTCAATAAAGTGTTACTTTAGCAACGAGATTTTAGTAGATAATAGTGGTTTGTATACCAAGACACTGACGTTTAGCTTTTTATCACCAATGTGGATTTAGTAGGCCGTAGGGCCAAGGCAAATACACCCTACCGGCCTCGGCAACTAAACCACAAGAGGGATAAAAAGGAACTTGCGTGCCGAGGGGTGCATTATATATTTTTTTTAAATCGAGAAATCGAAATTACAGCATTTTAACCAACTTTTGTAGGTTATTTTGAAGTTTACCTATCTCCCCGCCGCCTAGAAAAAGTCGTAAAACAATGGATTACTTCACTACAAATTTCTCGTATTTTGATGACGATTTCGACATTCTTCACTGCCGATTTAAAAAAAGTACAATATTATAGACAGGTGTTGGAAAAACAGGCATGATTTATCTTATTAGAAACGCTAGTAAAGGGTTTTTTATGCTCGAACGAATGGAAAGTTCGTTTTGGATATAACACGATGTTTTATCTACGACCACTACTAAAAGTAGGCCTTTTAGCGCTAGCTTGTTTCACTAAAAGTAACGTTTTATAGTTTACCGTGGTTAAAGAAATCAGCTGTTTACCTTTAGCACATGGGCTAAAAGTGAAGTGAGGTTATAAAACTAAAATTTCGAACTGGAAGTGAAGTTGTAAAGTTATTCTAGTTGCTTCTTGCGTTACAAGTAAAGTGTTTTTGAAATAATTAAAGCATTATGTAATGAATACAGTCAGATGTGGAGTATCAATAATTACATTTCGTAACTCACCTTGACAGCACTGGCGTGGCCTACTGTTTATTAGGACATAAATTAAAAGTGTCCCAGATGCAATCCTTTGTTAAATCGATATTTATGGATTAATAACGGTAAAATTAAGGTCGTAGATAAAATATTGTATGCAACGCGTGCTAAAAGTCGTTTATGAACGAGACATGTTATGAAACTCAGCCTTCGGCTTCGTTTCATAATTTTTATGTCTCGTGCATAAACGTCGACTTTTAGCACTTGTTGCATAAATAGCTATTACGTATTAAAATAAGAACCAGTATTTACAACTATTTGTATTTATTCACTATATTTACTAACTACTATTTACAATTACAACTACTATTTACATCTAATCAATATACCAGGTCTAAGAACTAATTACCGAAAAAGATGAAGAAATACTATTTACGATGATATTACCCTTATATATTGTTCAATTTTGATTCTGTCCAATGGACAAACAGAATAATTCACGACGGCTCCCGTTTCTGCATCAGGCCGCTGACGTTCATTGTTGCTTACCTGCATCGTCTCGGTGCAACATCACAAAAGCCAAAGTGTTTGCACAGCAGCAACAGCGTAGTCGCTGGTTCTTTACAAATGATGCACAACATTGAATAGGCAATTTAACTGGTGTCATTGTCAACCAATGGCATTCTTCAATTTAAAAATAAACTACCAATCAAACGATTATTTTAGTGTCAATATTTCTAGGAGCTTTATTACAGCGACAATTTTTTCTGTAACTATTTTTTTATGAAAAATAACTTGAATTTTAGTTTTAGATAAGTTTTGTTTGTTTATTTATAAAAAATATTGCTAGGATCGGTTATTACTGCAATTCAAAGACTGCTAGTTTTGTGAATTTATAATTTTAGTGTTAGGAGTATTTTTATTGACCATTTTCAATAATTTAAAAGTTACATTGTCAAGACGAATAGGACTCTAGGTCAAAATATTGCCGACAATTTTTGCTCTTCAAATTATCTCGTTATTTTCGTCACCACAGAAACTCGTATCTGAATCGTAAAAATTATTGTCGGCAATATTTTGACCTTTCGTCCTATTATTACTGCACAGTTTTTCTAGTACATTGCTTAAGAATTCAAATAAAAGAAAGTTACACCATTCCAACTCTTACGTAAGGAAATATAAGGTAGTTTTCAGAAATCTGCAGATGCAACGTTTAGGGGGCACAGGGAGGAAAGCACAAGGGCAAGAGGCAGGAAGTTTTAGGAAAATATATTCTAGCGTTCTAACAACTGACTCAAATTCAGCTTTCCACTAATTTTTCCCGCTACATGAATTTTTTTGCAGTTTCAATGTAGCGCACGATATTTTATAATTTAGGGGTGTTCCCCATAACAATCCTTTTGGCGATTCTTGAGGACCTTAAGAAAATGTCCCCTCAAGAATTTGCTTTATAACAATTAGTTCCGTCTGCAGCCGAATTTTGTCATGGCTTGTATTACAAACTAGCAAGATGCCCGTTCTTCGTACGAACTACAAATATTTGTTTTTTCTTCTAAATTTTAAATGAATTTTGGAGTGCCCTCCTTCCCTTCATTCAATACGCTAAACTAAAAAATTCTGTAAAAAAGTATTGTAGGTAAAAGGGAAACAATATTCTTGCCAAAAAAGTTCTCCTTAACGCCCTTTGTATAGATTGATAAAAGTATAGTTTTAGTATAACAACGAGATAAAATCAAAAATATATGTACTTACTAATTGTTGTATTCGTAAATTATAGTACGATATCAGTTTCCACCACTTGGGGTTGGAATGTCAGAAATCCTCCTGTATTCTAAGGGATATTGAGAAATGCATGAAAACACAGTTTACCTATTTACACCCCTTAGGGGTGGAATTTCGAAAACATCTTTTGGCCCGTTTTATCCTAAAATGAACCCAGAGCAAAAAAAAATTTTAACCCTCTACCTCTTTTTACTTTTCCGTTTTTACCGCTTTAGGGGTGAAATTTAAAAATAACCTCTGAAACCCATTTCTAAAGATTTGAAAATCACATCTATATGCCAAAAAAGAACGCTCTAATTCAACAAACACAGGATACAACTGGTTCTATAATTCATACCGAATATAGATCCTCACCTTTAAAGATTGATTAGGGCACAATCCTGAAATGGGTTTTTAGACATTTTCGTTGGATGCTTATGCAAGCAAACAACAAGTCCATATCTTACCGGGTCTAAGAGATATTGAGGAATTCGTGAAAACCCATTTTACCCCTTTTCACCCCCTTAGGGATTGAATTTCAAAAATGTCCTTCTTAGCACTACCTTACGTAATAAATTGAAACTTCCACCCGAATTTAAAGCTTCTAACGCATACAACGCCCGTAAACTCATTTCAACCCAACGTGCCTTCCACGAGAGAACATTAGAGGCATTAAAATTCCGACGAAAAACTCAATGGGTGGAAATTCAGCATACGTCATAGACATTACAAAACTTAGCAAATTCTTAACATTCGGATACCTACAATACCTACTTATCTTTTCTTTTGCTAAGGGGGCTCAAATCTATTATCGTGAACAAGCGTGGTCGCTGTCGCAGAGTCTACCTACAGGTTAAGACAATTTCGATGTTTTCATAGGGAATATCGATAACTATAGGAGATATGGAAAAATGGACCCCCATCCTCGCACTTTTTTTTCGAGAAAAGCTTAATGGTGGAAACCAAAATGGGCTACCGTCTTTTGTTTAGAGTTATAAACAAAAATTTCATTTTTCGATTTTTCGTTTTCTGACAATATCTCGCTTATTTATAAAAATAGATAAAAGTAATTTGACGTTCTTCTGGCACTTTTTCGATACGAATGCAGTGGGTAGTCAGTTATTCAAAAAAAGTTTTGAAATTCGAGTTATACCATAAAATTGTATTTTTGTACATACAGTGAAAATTCATGAACTGCGAACACGAGTAGATCAAGGCGAATTTACGATTGCCTAAAAAGACGCCAAGACCGATGGACAGTCGATCTAAGGTACTCTGATATTAATCCACGGGTCGTCTACGTTGATTGTTTAAGGTTTAAGTAATTGTTCAACGCAGATGAGGCATCCACGCCTAGTGTAATTTTTGTTAATTGTTATATCACAGATAGCATGTATGAGGTACTGTGTTATTCTGTGATTAATTCAGGTGATAAATTCAGAGTTGAAAACAGGATTTTCAGAGATTAACAGTAAAGTGAAAGAAGGTAGTTCACAAAGTAAAACGCATTCTGAAGAAATAAATCATTTCTTCCGAACAAAGTAACTCTTAGTAAAAAAAAGATGTAAACAAAAATAAAACTATTTTTATTTCAAACAACAAAATTCAAGAAGTTTAAATTAGCTCGTGTTCGAAGAGTCTGCCTTCTTGCGCTAAACAATATCCTAAGCGATTATAGAAACTTCTTCGCACATTAGCCGACGTATTAGTGCTAGTACTCTGAACAACCCCTTTAATTTTTAAACGCAGTTCTTCTAATCGTTAGTTGTAGTGAAAACGACTTTCCATAGGAAGTTTTCGGCATTTCTCACAGTTTCACTAATTTCCATACTTTTGAAATGGCCAACGGGAAGAATATTGCAGCTAAATCTACTAGTTCTGCAATTTATTTAAATGAATAATCTGGATCGTCATTAGCGATAATACAAACCTCTTTTAAATTCCTGTCTTCGTTGGGAATATTAAGCCGTTTGTGCTTTTGCGGAGAAACACATTCAAAGTTTCAAAAATTTGAAATAACTCCATGTAAAGTTGATAACGATGAAGAACGCCTATTTCCAAATGTTGTGAAAGAATTTTGAATTTCCCGGACCGTTGGACCCTGATAATATTGTTTAACAATTTGCACTGTTCCGTTGCTTCGAAGTTATCGATTTTAACCCTTAACTGGTAACGTGTAAATTTGGAGCACAACTGGTAACGTGCAATCTGTGAGACTGGCACACCTTTGAAGCGAAAAAATTAAACTGTTTTAATTATTTTTTTAAATATATTATATAGAGGTTTGTTAAGCATATATTTTTTAGTAATAATAACCGTAAACTTAATGTAAAGAAAAAATTATAAGATAATTTTCAACTTCAACACAAATTGGCAATGTACTTTATACCAGACCAAGATAAAAAAATTAAAACTTTTGATCAAAAGTAATTTTATCTATTTTACGATTAATAATAAGTAAAACAATGCATTTCTAAAAAAAAACTTAAAGAAATATTGTAATTCACAGGGCCTCCCATGCCTATCAATGGCAAAAAATTCTCACGTAAACCGTAACGTTCCGTCTCACAGACTGCACTAAACTAAAAATAAAACACATCTCCAGCGTCAGTTACCCAAATTTACCAATAATTGGGCGATAGGTGGGGCACCAAGAGGAGAAAGATTAGATGAGATCATTCGCCGAAAAGCGGTACTCTTTTGCTGAAAATTTGAGATTAAAATTTGCTTGCAGTCTCACAGACGGCACGTTACCAGTTAAGGGTTAAGATAGAAATGACAGCAGATATTAGCTGCTGACAAAATACGCGAACTGTCAAAGTCAAATTTTCGGCATTTGTAAATTCGACATATCGTCTGCCGTGTTCGTAGTAAAGAAAATCTCTCTGTATATGAAATCCATAGTTGTATGTGATATCATGAGTAAGAGGATTTTTTCCCATTCCAGTGATATATATCATAATATACAGATTGGTGGCGCAAAATGTGAACGTAAGTAATCAAATGTGTGTGAATATAGTTTATGGACTTTGTATGCGTTAGGCATAAACAGACCTATATGCGATTAACATCTAGTATCCGCAGAATCAAAAGATTTAGTTTTTAGAAAACACTGAATTCTAGGATACTAGATTTTAAATCATATATGTATACTTCTGTCTAACGCATACAAAGCCCATAAACTGTATTCTGGCTCAATGGACTGCCCATGTTCACACATAGACTGTGGTTTACACTATCCACCACCAATCTGTATAATATAATAAATACTGTCCCTCATAAATTTGTAGCACATGGATTTTTTATCATCGATTTATCAGAAAGTTTTATTCCTGATACAAGTTTCTACATCTTCTCAAACTAAAAATGCACTTGCCAAAATGTACATATATTCTTTCGTATACGGGGGAGGCTCAAAAATATGAAAATGGTTCAAGAATAAAGTACCGTTATTTTTCAAAATAGAGAAAAATGTTATTTGAAGAAGTTAAAAGTAGGTGTCAAATATAAAGTCACAGTTACTTGCTCCGCATTTTTTTCTGGTTTCTCCTATTTTTTTCTTACCACCCTGTGTATTACCAAATGAAATACTTCAAAGTTAACTTATCAACGGATACGATAAACGTGTACTGTCAAACCTGAGTTTAACCTCACTTAGCAACCAGAATATTACGTGATTCGAAATTAGTGCAAACAGATTTCATTTTTGTGTCCAATTTTAAACAATTTAATAACAAACGGACCAAATAACAATTTAAAATCAATTATAATTTTTGATAGATATGTTATAACAAATACTTCCAATTAACATTTTTGTGTATTTTGAAAAATAAGAGTACTTTATTCTTCAATCATTTTCATATTTTCGAACCTCCTTCGTATATGAAGTAAGATATTTACATTTTTGCAAATGCGTTTTTAATTTGAGAAGCTGCAGAGGTTTTAATGGACAATAAAATGTTCTTATAAATGGATATATGAAGGACACTATAATATTATAAGCAACAATCAAAAGTGATTCATTCTGTTAATCAAACGGTGGTATTGTAACAACGCAAAAACTTTGTTTAATCACGTATATTCTAAATGACACAAACATTCAACTAGAAAACGACGAAATATTAAAAATTGTCATTTGTTGCTATAAAGTAGTGAAAATGAATAAATCGATCCCATACGACATAAGTCACTGAAATGGGAAAAAATCCTCTTTCTCATAATGCCACAGCGAACTATGAGTTCCATATAAAAAATACAACTTTATGGTATAATCCGAATTTAGAAACGTTTTGGACAACGCACTACGCCACTGAATTATTATCAAACAGAAATAATATTAATACTACTTACGGGAACTTGAAAATTTTCCTACCTATTACCTCACCTTAAAAGTTTAATTTTTATTATTCATTTTAGATATACAGTTTTCTTACTTTTTGTGCCGCCTGGGCGATATGACCAAAATCAAACTTGGGCGTTATGACCAAGTTCGGCGTTGCGACCAGAATCAAAAGTGGGCGTTATGACCAAGTTGGGCGTTGTGACCAGAATAAAAGTTGGGCGTTGTGACCAAAATCGAAATTGGGCGTTGTGACCAAGTTGGGCGTTGTGACCAGAATCGAAGCTGGGCGTTATGACCAAATTCTGAGTTGGGGTTTGTGACCAGTGGGCGTTGTGTCCAGGCCCCAAAGAATTGCGACAAGGGGCGAGCAGTTTCATAGTGAGAGATGCAGCTATTACAGGAATTAACAGATGTACTGAAAAGGCTTAAAACGTTAAATAAAAAGCTGTAACTGTTTAAATGGTTTATTTTTCATACATCAGCTGTCTCGCCGTTTATTTGATGTGGAAATTAAAATTATAGGACTTGTCCTCTTCTCATAATGTAGGTAATTAATATAATAATTATTATTGTATGTGTGTATTATCATCAAACTCTTTTTACCGAGCGGTCTAGAGGGTGGTGCTTTGTAAGCTTTAGCCTCTGAATTATTATTATATTATTGTCCGTTTCGACGTCAAGACACGTTTTTAGAGGTTATATGTTTACTACACCACCAAAAAACCGCTCGTAAATTACTCAATCCGATCTATCTACCACAAAATCAGCTGACCACCAATCGGTAAACGGTAGATACCTTCCAGTGTAGTTTTCGTAAATCCATTAAGTTTACCATTTATAGACAATGCCAAATTGACAAGTAATTAAATTAATAAAAGTGACACATACTAAGGAAGACAACTCCGGCCTTGACCGCTATCATTTATTTTTGGAACACTAATGGCGGCTGACGTTTGCGTTTGCCCGACTCTTATATAACTATATACAGGGACTCTACTCTAGGCCAACCAAAGACCCACAATCATAATTCTAATATATGGAGCCAGTTCCCTCCACACCAAAAAAATAAATCAGTGATGAAGAGGAGGCGTCAGTATAGCACAGGTGGATTTTACAATAAATTCAGGTACCACTGTCCAATATGTCCAGAAAACCCTGGTTTATGCGTACATCCAGAATTTGGAACCGTGCACAATAATTATGTTTTGAAATATTTTGGTAATATCTTAGAGTAGCCGTAGCATTCATTTTGGTTTGTATAACACAATACGTTGTATTTAGAAAAATAAAATGAAGAGTTTGAAAAAAATCAGGTGTGTCCAGCTTACTGGACGTTGGTACAGAACGTGGAAATTCAAACTCCATTACCGACGTCGAGTAAACTGGACTAGATCTTTTTTACAAAAATTTTACAGAAACGCCATATACAATTTTCCAACATGTAAATAACAAATCTGATTCCAGAAATCCAAGAAACTACGAATGGTACACGGGGAAAAACTACTTCTTAAAGCGCGGTAGCGAACGTGTTAATTGGCTAGCTTCTACGTCGTCCACCCTGCAAATTATCCGGCTGGCCCATAAAGTCTAATTTACTAAGCTTGCAAGGTAAATAAATATTACTAGGCTTAAAGAGGTCTTTATAGGGGAAGCGATTTTATTTGTTTTCCTATGCTCACGAGCTCTTGTTAATACAACTTTGTTTTGATAGGTTATAGCATCGTTTACGTGTACACGGTGGGACACATAACATGAAGCCTATTACTACATAAGACTGCAAGTCGCCCGTGATTAGTGTTCGAGTACGGATCGCTTACGCTTTATAGTTATTGACATTAGTTTAATTGAACTAACATTATTAGTGGTGTTTTTGTGCTAAAACATATCAGCGGCCGAACATAAATTCCTCGGTGCAAGAAGATCGCAGGTTGCGACCTTGCTCGGATCGCTAACACTTTTGAACTTATAAATCAACAAATATAGACAAAATACTTAGCCAACCATACCTTATTTACAAAGGTAATAATAACTCAATTGATCTAGCTATGGTAACAGAAGAAAATAAAGAATCCACCACGCCCGGAAAGCGAAATATCTCACCACCTGTGGCAGATGAACCTAATAAACGCTATATACTGGCATAATAATCAGAGAAGATCTTTCAAAGAAGCGTTTGGAACTACTGATTGAAGCACAAAAACGAGTTGGACGAGATAAAGCCTGGACCCGAGATGGTAAAGTGTTCGTTAGTGTAAATACTGTCATAAAACCTATAAGTTCAATTGGCGATTTACACAATCTTGAATAGGATGCTGGTGCGGCTTTATCTTTATGCCCACATTTTAGTTTAATTTCCTCGAAACTCTAATTTCTGTTTTGAAAGTGTGAAGAATTTCATCTGTTGTTATGCAGATAAATTGATTACTTTTTTTTGTTTGTGAAGGGCGTAATGCTGCATATTTCTATTTTGTTTGTCAAAAATTGGCATTTAATATACATATAAGATTACCCAGTGCCTTCTATCGGAGTGCAGCAAATATTTGCTGTTTTTTGACTTTGGCATGTAGAATTTACATTTGGCGATAACATTTTCGTTGGAACTGCATTTATTTTTCTACCTGTCTTTTAAAATAAAAATAGTATTTAATTTGGCCCGGTTATGCATATTAATGAATTAAATGTTAAATATTTGGCGTGTAAAATTCTCCAAATAGTTTATATCTGGTCTATTGTTTTTGTTTTTTGTAAATAGTAATTAATAATATTGTTCAACTTTTTATTCTGTTAGATAGATAATTATTTGGTTTTGTAAAAAAGCAAAATTTTAGTAAATTTCTTGTTTTTTGTTTGTAATGTGGCATTATTTTATTTTATTTCATTAATTAATTTTGTATCTTTGGGAATGGCACCACAATGAAGATACTAGTCAGCTGCAGTAGCTGCTAATGTTAAATACTTTAAAATGCGCCCACCTAAACGTACGTTCTATCTTAAATAATTTCGATAACTTTAAGCAGCAGGTGTTGTCTTGTCAATACGATTTGGTCGCTTGTACCGAAACTTGGTTGACCGCAGATATTTCGACCAGTGCGATATGTATTGATGGTTATAACGTTGTGCGTAGAGATAGAGTGACACGTGGAGGCTGTGTTGCTTTTTATATTAAGTCACCCTTTTCTTTTTCCATTTTAGAGAGTAGTTCTGATATTGAACAGCTTTGGATACAAATGACATTTCAAAAATGTAAATATGCATTTGGAGTTGTGTACAACCCGCACAGAAGATTTTATATGGAATTTGTAAACACTTTGGAAACTACATTATCAATGATGTTATCGGCGAATAAAGAAACATTTTTCTTTGGTGACGTCAATATCGACATGGCAGATACGGAAAGCTGTTCTACTTTGCATATGGTTGATTTTCTCGAGAGCCTTGGTTTAAAGCAGGTAATTAGCGAACCTACCCTTATTACACAATCATCGTTTTCTCTAATTGACCTAATAATCGTTTCAAACAGGAAGCTTGTTTCCAACATTGGCGTCTTAAATATGCACGAAATATCTGATCACCACTTAATATATTGTTCATTAAATGTGCCTCATGTAGTTCCTGTATCAGTTATACGAACATATAGAGATTTTAAAAATTTCGATTATTCTCAATTCGATGCCGATTTACGCTCAATACCGTGGAATAACGTTTATAGCATTAATAATATAGATGGTAAAGTTAAGTTTTTTGTTGACAGCCTAAATACGCTTCTTAATATCCATGCACCAATTATTTCTTCCAGAGTTACCAAACCTCACGCTTCTTGGTTAACAAATAATATTAAAAATATGATAAGTACACGTGATAAGGCTCTCAGTCGATTCAAGAAAAGTAAGAACCCGGAACACTGGAAATATTACAAACAACTTAGAAATCATACGAATAGCGCAATAAAACGGGAAAAGAAAGCATATTATAATTGCAAATTTAGAGCTGATTCTGCTTCACTCTGGAGTGACTTTAAAAATCTGAATATTTCTAATAAACAGCATAAACGCGAATTTCCTCCTCATCTATCCGACTGCGGCCAACTAAATAATTTTTTTATCAATAGCATACCTAAGGTAAACATTGATGGTCAGGTAATAGATTTTTATTTAAATAAAACAAAAGCACATATCTCAGATGTCTTCAACTTTATGCCTACGGACGAAATTGAGGTGTTGAAAATAATTTCATCAATCAAGACTAAAGCTATTGGAGTGGATGGTTTGAGTATTTCCATTATTAAATTTTGTATTCCGTTTTTGCTTCCAATAATTACCCATTTAATGAATTATTGTCTAACTAATTCCGTATTTCCCAAGTGTTGGGAACAAGCTCTTGTCAAACCTTTACCCAAAGTCACATCACCAACTGAATTTAAAGAATTAAGGCCAATAAGTATTCTTCCCGTTTTGTCAAAAGTTGTAGAAAAAATTATGGAGCGACAACTACGACAACATATTGAGCGGTTTAAGGTATTGCCTGATGTACAGTCAGGTTTACGGAAAGGATACAGTTGCAGTACGGCATTACTAAAAATTACTAACGATATAATTCTAGCTACTGATGAAGGTAAGCTAACAGTGCTTGTTCTGCTTGATTATTCTAAGGCTTTTGACACTATCAACCATGATGTATTACTTTCAATTTTTCATTATATTGGCTTAAGTAAACTGGCTATTACTTTGTTAGCAGCTTATCTCTCAGACCGCTGTCAGGCTGTTGGTCTTAATGATAAGCAATCCAAATTTTGTAAAATTTCTTCTGGAGTACCGCAGGGGTCTATTCTGGGACTACTTTTTTTCACAATTTGTACTTCGTTATTCCCATCAGTTTTGCAATCGAGTACATCCCACTTTTATGCAGACGACTCGCAAATTTATAAATCTTTCAAACCCGACGAAATTGTAGAGTCGTGTGAAGCTATAAATTTAGATCTTGAGAACCTGGCAAACATTTCTGAGCAACATGCCTTACAATTAAATCCAAATAAATCAGTTGTTTTAATATTTGTCAAAAAAAATGACAGACAAACACTTTCAAATTTAGTAAATATTAGGATACAAAATAAAACTCTCCCATTAGTTGATTCTGCTAAAAATCTGGGTTTAACACTTGACAGCGGCCTGCGTTTGAATCAGCATGTGTCTAGGTGCTTGCAGAGTGCATACTGTAACCTTAGGCTTATTTTTCAAAACCGACATGTTCTAAATAAACAAATTAAAGTTATGCTGTGCAATAGCCTAGTTTTGTCTAAATTCGATTTCTGTGATACAGTTTATGGTCCTTGCTTAGATTATCAAGATAAATCCAGAATTCAAAAGCTGCAAAATTCTTGTTTACGGCTAATATTTGGGATAAGAAAGTACGAAAGAATATCACATAAACTAAAGGAAGTGAGTTGGCTTGATATGAGTAGCAGGCGTTTTTTTGCACTCCGCTTGTCTCTGTCACAAAGTTATAATCTCTGAATGTCCACCTTATCTCTACAATACAATTACATATCGTACTGATGTACATAACTTAAATTTAAGGTTCAGGGGTAGATTGAGTATACCATTGTTGTCCAGTGAGCAAGCTAAACGGTGCTTCTCTTATTCGATTGCAAAAATTTCCAATGCTTTGCCCCTGGATATTAAAACTTTAACACCAGCCAGGTTTCGGTGCCAGCTTAAGAAATTACTTTTAAATTGTACGTTACGTGCTATCTCCTAATATCTAATGTTGTGTGTATATTTGTTCCCTCAACTTAGAATGTTTTATTTTAATTTAAATCTACGTTTTTTTTACATATGGTCTCATGTGCGGTACATAGGGCTTAGGTTTAAGTTTTTTTTTTCTTCTGCGGGGTTAGGTGGAAGAACGGCCCAGCTATATTTGGTAGCTGTGCTGAATCTCGCCTCGCGCAAACAAAATAATATGTGTTGTTTTTATCATTATCAATAAAGGCGATTTATTATTATTATTATTATTATTATATTTTCGAATCAGATGCATTCATTACAAGAAACAGGTACTACTTGCTTAATAATAATGTTAACAAGCCACAAGGAGAATCACAAGAACAATCACAAGAACAACCGACTACGAGTACTAGTGAAAACACTAAAAAACCAAAAATACCTCTAATCTATTTACATGGACCGGTCAAATATAAAGAAGAGATAAAAGATCTCCAAAACCTAACTCTTAGAAAATTTACAACTGCATGTGCTTCACCGCGATCAAAATTAATTTACAACAACAAGAACACTTTAGGTTACTAACTGCTTATTATGATGAACATAAAATTAATTACCATACATATCGCAATCCGCAAGAAGCAAATATTTCGGTTGTTATCAGAAATTTGCCAATTTCGATTGAAAATGAAGAAATTCAAGAAAAAGTCTCGAAAGCTTTTCATGTGATTAGTGTAACGCGTCTACGCAACAAAGAAAAATTGCCTATGCCTATATGTGCAGTGATACTAAAGCCAATAGATAACGCAAAAGCAATATTTAAAATCACACATATATTTCACTGTATAGTATCTGTAAAACCCAGACGAAAATCCTCTGATATACCTCAGTGCCACCGCTGTCAGAATTACGGACACACCAAGAATTATTCTAAATTACCTCCCAGATGTGTTAAATGCGTAGGCAATCATTTAACCTCAGAATGTAAGAAAAATGAGAACCAAAAACCACAATGCTTTCTTTGGGGTGCACAGCACCCTGCTAACTATAAAGGTTGTCAATATTATTTAGAACTAAAAACTAATAGACAAACACACGCGCACGCTCCTAGAACATTATCAGGAGACGACGGAAAATCACCTCCGAGACGACCATCAATATATAAAGATTTCACTCCACTGAATACATATGCTAAAGTAACCAAAAGTCAGCTCTCTCAAGAAAACCCAGAATCTCAAGTATCAGTGTCGATATAGCGTTTATAAGTGAAACGCATTTAGTAACCAATGAGAAATTCACTATTCCGGATTACCGAATATATAGAAATGACAGATTAGCCCCGGTCGCATCTGGCGGTGTTGCAATTTTCATAAAAAAACAATATTCGGCAATACCAGCTACCAGTACATGATCTCGTCAACTTGGAAGCAGTAGCAGTAGAAATTATATTTCAGAACAGTTGTCCGGTCAGGCTTATTGCTGGTTATCAACCTCCTAATCGGAAAATTGTAAGTGAAGATATCACCTTATATTTTAACAGTGATCGTCCAACTTTCCTACTAGGTGATCTAAATAGCAAGTGTACACTCTGGGGATGCTGTCTAAATAATCCAAACGGTAAAACACTGCATGAAGTCACCACTCAGCACAATATTCATATACTGGCACCTACAGAACATACACATTTTCCGTACAGAGTCGATCACAAGCCAGATATTCTCAACATAGGGCTACAGAAGAATTTTAGCTGTACATTCAATCATCAGGCGTATACTGAATTAGACTCTGATCACCTCCCAGTGATTATAACAATAGATAGTAAACCCGACTATGGCGAACCACCGAAGAGGCTAATAAATGTAGTTATCAACTGGGATAAGTTTAAGCAGCACTTAAATGACAATATTAAACCACGAAACCTACCATATACTATAGAAACGGTGGATTCCTAACAGGAACTATTTATAGTGGATGCCACTCAGTTATCCACCCAACCAAATAATCAACGTATTCGACAGGTGCATGCTACACCACCAAAATACATACAGAATTTAGTCAAGATGAAAAACACCTACAGAAGACAATGGCAACGCACACGTAATCAAGCGTACAAAGTTGAAGTGAACAAACTCATTCATAAAATAAGATGGGAGCTGGATAATTATCGAATCTGCCAATACAATCAGTACATTTCTTCCGTAGACAACAAAGATAACTCCTTATGGAAAGTCACCAAACAAATCACCCGTAAACCATATATAATACCGCCAATAAAATACAACAATACTGATTATATTACAGATTCAGAAAAGTGTTTGATAATGGCAGAGCATTTAAAAAACATCTTTACTGTTAATGTTACACCTGAAAACGTCGAATACACCAAAGAAATTTAAACGTTAGTAAAGAACCACACTCCACTTATAAATAATAATGATGAAATTGCTACCACAACACCGTCGGAAGTAAAAGAAATTATTAATAAACTTCCCAACAAGAAAGCACCTGGACATGATCAAATTCCAAACATCCTACTAAAAAATCTCACGCCGAAAGCTTTGACATATCTAGCAACAATATTTAATATCTGTCTAAGTATTAGTTATTTCCCTACATCTTGGAAGACAGCTGAAATAATTATTTTTCATAAACCAGGAAAAAATAATCATGACCCGAATAGTTACAGACCCATAAGTCTTTTGTGCACTCTTTCGAAAGTTCTAGAAAAAGTAATACTGGTTAGATTAAATAAATACATTGAAGACCAAAAAATATTACCTTCTTTTCAATTTGGATTTAGACCATTATATTCAACAACACACCAGCTGTTAAGAATAACCGAAATAATCGTCAAAGGATTTGAACACAGTTGCTTTCTTAGATTTAGCCCAAGCCTTTGACCGAGTGTGGCTTAAGGGTTTAATATATAAAATGATCGAATTACATTTTCCAAAATATTTAACCAATCTTATACATTCGTTCCTTACATCTAGAAGGTTTAGAGTCAGAATCAATTCCACGCTCTCAAAACCAAAATCTATTGCAGCAGGAGTCCCACAACGGTCAATCTTGGGACCAATACTTTTCAACATATTTGTACATGATATACCGCCCGCAGGCGATGATTTTATTGCAATGTACGCAGATGACACTGTAGTACTCTCACAACACGCAGATATAACACAAGCTGCTAAAACACTCCAAAATTTTTAAATCGTCTTCTAACTTGGTTCAATCGTTGGAATCTTAAAATTAATCCTGAAAAATGTGTCATTTACACTTCGTAGACCAGTTGATCCCGAACCAATAGTTATACATGATCAAATAATAGCGTGGAATCCATCAGATCGCGCAGTTAAATATCTTGGTTTATATCTGAACAGGCGACTAACGTGGAGCTTGAATATTAACCAAAAATTACAGGAATGTTACGCCAGGCTTGCAATACTATATCCCATACTCAACAAAAAATTGCATTTAAAAATCGAATGTTTCAAAATGCTATACCAAGGAGTTATACGCCCTATAATAATGTATGCCTGTGTAGTTTGGGGCACGGCAAGCAAAACAAATATTAAAAAGATCCAGACACTTCAAAACAAGCTATTACGAATAGCAACAAACGCTGAATGGTATGTCCGTAACTCGCAACTTCACCGTGAGCTAACAAGCCCCACCATAGAGGAATATATTAAAATGACGGCCAAAAAGTTTTTCACTAACATCCAAAACTGTCCTTCAGCAATTCATTATGAATTGGGAAAAAGATCAAGGACCGCCCGACTGAAACCAAGATTACCACAAGACGTTTTACTCTCAGACAGTGATTAAGTGAAACAATAGTGTAAAACTCTCTTAAGAACCTTATGTGGTGTTATATTCATGAGTGAACTTCATTATTGACAATACTGTGAACATCTCTAGTGAGCTTAGCCAGTTAAACTTTAATTAAAATTGAGACTGCAGCCCAACGTACACATACGTCATGGCAACACAGATACTCTATACTTATATGTATAACAGTGGCAACTATCGGAGTCTCTACACCTTTTTATGCCATTAAAGCAATTGGTAGTTAATTTTGACAACTGCAAGTTAAAAGACTAAGTAATATGACTTAAAGCACCAGAGAACGTCGGAATTATTGTTGTGAATACCGAATTCAAAAGAAATGCAAATGCAGCGTTATCAACTTCCAATAGCACCATCTAAAAGCACGTTCCGCCAGTTTTATTAAATGAATACGAAGGTTTCAATGACAACTCTGATCAATATGTCTTAGGTAAATATTTAGTATCTGTGGTGCTATGATATGTGTACGCTGGGTTACAGTTTCGAAAAGTAAAGATCTCCAATTTATGTGGCTCTTCATATTGTTGTTTTGCAAGGCAATATTCAAAATTGATACTAGTTTGTTTGCTCGCTGGACTCCGTAATAGACTGTACCGTCAAGTACCGAACAAATACTGCACAAATTGTTAGTAGTCACGTGTTGTCTACGTTTGGAGATATCTTACAAAGCCCAGCAAAGACTTTGCATTCTTGAGTTCCCGAACAATGACTTACCTTTTTAGCTGAATTGTTTAGTATTTTTCTGAAATTTTCGAATCTGTATTGTGTTTCGCAAGCAAATTATAACGCATTAAAAAACTGTTACATAGGCAGAATGCCATTTACAATAACAAAAATCGGTAATAGATGTCTTGAATTATAGGAGACCTATAAACTGATATTAACGTAGCGTAACACAAAGAACTGCGTATAATTACTTTATCGCAGTGCAATTCACGGAGTAACATTTTGATAACTCCTAATAGACTCCAAAAGTACTCGAAAGGTGCTTTACATAGTCATAGCAGGGACAAGTACAAAGCTTTCGTACGATGAAGACAGGTAGCTTCTTAGTTAAACACAGAATTATAAGACTTTATTAGAATGCAGCGGGTAATCGTTGTCGGTAGCGTCTTTGTTTCAAGACATCATCAAGTCAAACTGACGAACAGACTGCAGAAAGGGAGATTCAACTCAATGTTACGGTAGTCTAAGCTTCAAAAACATGCATTTCAAGTCCTGGATGTTAAAGTCGAAATGCTCAAGAATCGGCCGTAACTAACCCAGGACTTCTACAACACTACATTAATGCACGCATCTTAAAATTGCTACACATCAATACATCCGCTCGTGTCATAAAATGGCAACCACGAAATCAAAGCTGATAATTCAAAATGAGATAGCATACAATGAATTCAAACTTAGAGACATAGAGTCATTCTATAGAGTTCACAAGACATCTTAACTAGAGGGTTGTGGTACACATTAATTTCAAAGCAGTGAATGAGAGAACATTGTTCTCTAAGTGTGATGTGTTTTTGGAACTCACTTTGTTGAAGTCATTTTCCTTTTTATAGTAACGCTGTGTTTGTTGTGCTTGTCTCTGGGTAATTTTCTTTGCCTTAAAAGTTTTGTTGAGTACTGTATATGTTCCATTATTTTGTCTTTTTTCAATTGTTGTAATTTCTAATGCTGTCTTCTGTCTTAAAATGAATTACATCTAGTATGCTTTGAATTTCTCATAATGCAATCCCAATAAAGGTCTAGGGCACATAAAAATTTATATGCAAACAAAATGCAAAACCTACTAGATGTAATTTTTTAAGCCACCTGGTATATTTTTCAATTCACTTAATATTCATTTTGCTAGCTTCCCTCTTTTTGTTAGTTCACATTCTATTATCCAGACTATAGTCGATATTATCTTTCTCATTCCAATTTTACGATTTCATATTTGATCATTAATTAGTTTCCTGTAAAAGTTAGGAATATGAAAGTAATAAATGCTTGATTTACATTATTTATTTCTAATCAAAATATAAACACTCCTTTAAAGTTAAAATAAATATTAATAATATTATGAATTTGTTTATAAAGAGCTTTGCCACACCGCCTTCAGTGGTTACGTCAGTAACATCATTTGTATTATCGGTTAAATTTGAAACTGACTCAGTTTCGGTATAATTGTTAGTGATATTTAAAATAGCAGTACTAGCAGCAGTCGTAATAGGAATAGAAGTTATAGTGGTGGTAGTGGCATCAGTAGTGGTAGCAGGAGTAGAGGGTGTAGTGGTAGTCAAGATTATGTTCTGTATCCAAGGTAAAAATTTTGCAACGTCAGAGTAGATACCGGGAAAGTCAGCTTCACCACATCCTTCGCCAGTTGACACCACACCCGTAAGCAAACCATCACAGACTAGAGGCCCTCCAGAGTCGCCCTATAATTTTCATTTTTGTTTAAGTTTGCTTTAAACTAATTACTTGATGTTTACCTGACAGGCGTCTTTTCCTCCTTGGTCAAGCCCAGCGCACATCATGCCTTCGAAAAGTTCTATACCTGCATTTCCGTATTTCTCTGTACAAATAGTGTAATCGATGATATCCACTTCAGCTGCTAGTAATACTTCACTAATAATTCCAGATTCCTTTAATAATAATTTTCCAATTTAGTTAATAGAGAAAAGTTAACTTCATTATAAATGTATAATAATTCTCTTGGGAAGTTTTATGTAAAGTATAGAATGGGTACGGGTAAACTAAATATGCTTGATGAAATCTTAAAGATGCAAGATTTAAAATATGGCCTAAACTGGACGTACATTACGGTCAGAGTAAAAATATGAAGACATATTACAATAACGTATAAAACAAAAGAGTCAATGCATAAGATTCCCGTAAAATGTAGTAGAAATGGAAAAACGTATTCCTACAGAGGAAGGTGAAAGTTATTTCACAAAGTAATAGACGAAAGGAACTATTGACAAGAGTAGATAAAAGATGGACAAAATATTTTACAGAAGTTCTAGGTGATGAAGAAGATAACATTCGTGAAACAAGAAAATAGAAACAGAAGCAGTAAAAGAAGACGCCCTAGAAGAGGACAACATCAAGGAGGAAAATAGTAGAAGCTATAGAAAAGTTAAAACTTGAGAAAGCAGGGAATTATATGGTAACAGCAAAACTGCTGTAGAACATGAGAGGAAAAAGAGTAGCGTTATTTGAAAAATAGGTGAGCATGAGAGTAAGAAAGGGTACCAGAAGCTTGGTGAACAGGTAATAATCATGACTTTGCTTAAAAAGCGAAGCATCCAAGACAGAAAACGATCGGGTCATCTCCTGTATTGGTACACGGATGGAAATTATATAAAGAAAGACCCGAAAAAAAGGTTGAGGCAAATTATCGACCCGCAATTAGAAGAGCCTCAATACGGATTCAGCCCACGAAGAAAGACTGGAGATCTGATAATACATTGAGGCAGCTAGCAGAAAAAGGTTGAGGTGTTCGGATTAGCGAATTATTCGGAAGATCGAGAATTGGCTGAATTAAAAAAAAAAACATATAAACTTAGAGGTTATCTAAAATACAAATGTAAAGGAAATAACTTTTGATTGATTGATTATCCTGTAGCTCATCAGCGAAGAAATACACTTTTAGTTTAAAATAATGACGAATTGCGTTTTGTTTTTGGTTGCAATTGAAATTCCGCTTTACCAGCACCAAGTCACGCAAATTTCAAAGCACTGAAAGGCTTCCCTGTGTTTTACCAAATTTCTAGTTTCAACTGCATTATCATAGCCATCTACTTCTTCTTGACGTATGGCGTTAATTTTTCTAAGTTCGCTAAATATGTTTCCATCAACTTCTCGACGTCATCTGCCCATATTTCTGTTTTCAAAATTTCAGTGCACAAAAGAAGATCGGTTCTTCCTTCAATTTCGTTGCTCAGCCTATTTCTCACAATTGCTAGTTGTTGTACATCTTATCCGTGTTACTGACATTCAATCATCATCTATAAAATATACGAGCGCCTTTAAATCAATCTGTACAATTGTTGCATCAATGCGGTAAAATTACGTGTAAGAAACAATGTTTGAATTTGACAATCTTCTGATTTTAAATCATCGTCATCGAAGTATCCAGAAATATTGTCTATCACAATCAATGATTTCTCTGGTAGTTGTATCTCCCTCCTATTAGAGTGAACAGTATAGACGAACTCGGGATGGAACCAGTGTGAAAACAGTTCTTGTATCACCGAATCCTTACTTTAACTTGTGTAAACCACAGGAAGCTTTGCACAAACTGTTTCAAAATCACAGGGTTTATTAGCCTTTTTAATAATGAATCACTTCAATTAATGTTTTTCTGTGGAATTGCTACATTACAGAGTTGTCCTCATATTTCTTCAATTTTCGAAGAAAACCTTTACGAAATGGTTCAAGGGTAGCTTCATCTGCTTATAATTTTTTACCACAAATAATAGTGAGCAGCCGAATTCATTCGCTTTTTTTTAAATATCCCATTATTTTGCAATGGTATGATAATCGTCCTTCCTCCATATTTGGTTATAAAAAAATTTACTTTCTCATGCAAAATATCTCCTGATGGTGTTGTAGGATGTGACTCTTCTTGCAAGAAGCACGTGGGGCCCTTTACACAGTTTAGGAGAATGCGGAATGTAATATATGGAAATCAAAAAATTTGTTTTGATTAGCGCGATTTTGTTGGGATTATAGGAGACAGTGGGAACTGAAATCGATCACTGTTCGAACGACCGCAAATTCGGATTATCGCGTTTTTAGAGTATCGAAACTGCAATGTACTACACATAGTAACTGCAGGAAGAGTGAGACAAGGCCGTATAATCAATTCAATATTATTTATTGTAGTGATAAAGGAAATTATGAATAAGTGTCCCCAAGAAAACTTAAAGACATGGTAACCATTAAACGAATGAGGCTCATCATCATAACATAATTAATACATGTGGATGGTTTGTATTAGTACTTAGTTAATCGATAGAAAATGTAAAAAAATATACAAGTGTGGGATAAAACGCCGCCAGACTATTGCACGAAAATACATTTTAATAAGTTCAAGGTGATGATTATAGGAAGGAAACACACGACCACAAATGTAATTGTGAATGGTAAAAAGTTGGAACAAGTTGAGGAAATTAAACACTGAAGGGCAATAATGAGTTGAGACCGGAAAATAGATAAGTAGTTTAATACAAAAACAAGCTGAGCAGCTAAATTATATTATATCAATAACAAATTCTTAAAAAGTAGATAAATGTCTAAAAATACTAAACTGCCGGTGTTTAAGTCAGCAGTGTTGACAACTTTGACTTGCATCAGAAAAATTACAAGTAATGCAGATGAAGCTTTTGATAAAAGTGTATTTCCAAATGGAGTAATAGAAGGAATTGTTACGGATTCCAACTCGTTTATTACCTGTAGAGAATTAAAAGGTTGTACGCGGATAGTCAGTGAGATAGACGTGGTCTTAAGGGGCAGGTAAAGGTAAAACCGCTCAAATAGCCAATGTTTCAAGCGTCATATCTACTACGTATATGGTTCAATTATATCAATTTTTTATTGTATGATAGCCTGTAGTTTTATATGTCAAACGATGTGCATTCATCATGTCAATTTATAAGGAGGAAGGTCATTAAAATATATTTTAACACCTTGCAATTTACCTTCAAAAAGTTTTTCTCCCAAACGGCTTGTCCAATCTTAGTATTTTTTATAGCAGAATTATTCTTTTTCACAGTTCTACTGTATAAGATAAAAAATAAAATAAATTTAGAAAAAATGTAAAAAATAATTTTTAAAAAGTCAAGTTTCCTTTGTACAATTTCTATGAAATTATCTCATTCACTAGATAGTAAGCAGTCTAAGACATTTGCGTAAACATAATGTGAAATTTATGTTTCCTTTTTGAGAAAAACGCCTTAAAATGGAGTCACACCAAGTGGCCAATATTTTTAATTTTAAGGCGTTTTTCTTCTCATTGCTATGAAATCCAGATAAAACTACAGGCTACCATACAAAAAAGGTTTGATATGATGACCCACATACGTAGTAGATATGGCGCTTCAAACATTGGCTACTTTGAGGGGTTTTATCTCTACCCGCCTCTTAAACTGGAAACAGGTGTGTGCTTAAATATCTCCAATAGGTGGAGATGGATTGTTTTAATAGTTAGACTCCACCATGACGGTTAGTCATTTGCCAATGATGTACTAAAACGTCTCATCATGAACGATCTTACTCTCGGATTCGGAAAATGAGAATGTTCTGTGCTCGAAATCGAAGTTACTATGTCTCCAGTTTATTATTAAACAGACGGAATATGTTAACAGTTGAGTTCGGACTAGTTGGAACCTGGACTCTATCATATTAAGCTTACCATATTTTATTCAAACGTGACGTCACGGTAAGTTACATGCTAAAGAAAAGTAATACTGATGATTTAAATTTTGCAGATTAGCCACTCTTTCCGATAACGATTAGCACACCCAGACGGAAATGCACTCAAAGCAAACCGTTTTTAAATATTTCAAACATGAATATTATATAACAAATAAGTGATAATATCGTCAACAATGAGTAATTGTAAACGTATTTTACACACTGATATTCATGTAGTTAGCTATAATGGACTAATTGGTGCTACATGACAGGAGGCAAAGCAGTGACTCTGACTCGAATGAAGAATTTTGGCGGCACAGGCCGACGGAGACTGGCAAATATTTGGGCACGCTCTGGCTCTAAGTATGAACTATGGTGGCTGTTGGGTGAGCAGAAGCGAGCAAAGAAAATAAGATGACGGCGATTGGGACTGTAGAGCGCTTATTGAATCCGAGGTGTATCAAACATGAAATTATACAATATTTCAATGGCACATGAATAGAACTTCAAATAACTTCATGCCTTGGAAACTGTTCATATCCGACAGAATCTGTAGTTTTCCGCCAGGGACGTAAAATTACTTCCAACCCAACGTTTGTTATTTGATCATTAAAATTTTGAGCGCCGAAGAAAAGTTTGCACCCCCTTCTCAGCCGCTTAAAAGCAGTGGCGGGGGTCCGTAAATTGCGAGACTATAATAGCGTTTAGATCTTGGACACGCGCAAAAAGTGGCGAAGGGAAATCAATTGCGATGGCTGGATCATTTGTTCAGGATGGAGAACGAGCTACTAGTTGCTCAAAACAGTGTGGAAGCAAGAAACTGTAAAAAGGCCCGAGACAAGCAAGAAAGAGAAGATAGTGGCCGATCCTTAACAGTTAAGAAACGACACATCGCAATAAAAAATTGAGGATCTTTAAAAATATGTTAAAAATTATTTGTATTTTGTTCAATTATTATTTCATTGATAGTGAAAGTTAATACTCACAATTTTAAAGCCTTTACATATTTATCTAATTTGAGTTTATCATTTATAAGTTATTAAGAACAGCTGAAATGGTATACGACAAAGTTTTAGTTTTATTCTCAATTTCCTGGTTCTATACACAATAATTTCAGAGAAAATTAAAATGTGATTAAATCTGAAAACTGTTATCATATTTTACAATATTTGGAAGTTTATTATAGTTTGGAAAAACCTTAGCACCAAATATACTTCATGAAAAGTCGTTGTTTGTATTTACGATTATCTAACACAATTTCCAAGTGGTAAATAGGTGAAATGTGGCGTGGCAGCTCGTATTGTGTGTTCTATTTGTGCATAATGTTAACCTGGCAGTGGAAATTTTCTAGTAATTACAACAAACATATCTTTTCAAATATTTCAAGAGGTAACGATCATTCTAATTAGCGATTTTGCAGACAAAGTCCAGTAGGTATTTTATTTTTAATTTATAGTCTTTATTTCAAGTTTAATTAGATTATATGCTTCGATTCTTTTAAATATTTACTGAGGCTGACGTATATTTGCTGCATCGCCGAGTTGCAAAGTTATTTGAGGCGTTCAAGGGTAGTTTCATATATATCAGCAATACCGACGTAAAAGATTTAAAAGATAAAGCCAAATAGCTCGTCATTGTTCAATTATTGAGCTTTAAATATCGTCGTTACTATAGTTGTATGATTGCAATCTTCCCTCAAATTTTAAAAAAGAAAGCATAGATACCTTGATTGGTTTCGAAAGTAGTGCTATTGGTTTGGTATGCGCGTTAATAACATTCGTTATATAATTAGAAGTCACAGTTTCGCCCATGTGGTATACTCACATGTTCTTCATAACCCCACCCGGAAACGACGCATTTTCCTGAGCCAGTGGACGTCTCCCTCATTGGAATAATACCCAACAGCTTATTTGAATCTATGGGCAACGCTTCATTGAGCTGGAACGATAATGTATTAATATCGACAAACTGCATTATCCAATAATATACCTCTATCACTGCAATATCGTTGGCTAAGCTTTCTAAAACAATATCTTCGTGAATAGTGATCTTAGATGCGTTTCTATAAACAGAATTCTCAGCTATAGGCAAATCCAGCTGTCCAGCGACGACGCTTACGACTATTGGGGGAAGCACTCCTCCCCATCTGTAGAACATACAGTGTCCTGCCGTCAGAATATGTAATGGGGTTATTATAGAGCCCCCACAGAAGTGTTCGTCGTTGTAAGATCGCCGAAGAGATACCTGTAAATGTTTTTATTTGTTCCTCACTTGTAAACATTAATTTATCAAGTCACTGTATTCACCTTGAAAATGTTTCTTAACTGGCTAGCCAGTAAATTTTTTACTGGCTAGCCAGTAAAATTTTACAAGCGTGCTCATGATAAATGATAGCGTGCAAAGCCAGAGTTGTCTTCCTTAGTATGTGTCATATTGATGAATTTAGTTGCTTGTCAGTTTGAGATTTTGAATAAAATGTAAATTTCTAGTTATTTACAAGTGAGGAACAAATAAAATATTCAACAATACACGCAAGGTAACAGGTTTTACCGGCTCAAGAAGGTGACTGGCTTGCCTTTGGCTCGCCAGTCATATCCTTCTATTCGCCAGTAAAAACCCTCTTACCAAGCTAGTAATGTTAAATACTATTGTACTATTTTTGCTATTCTTTCAGCTGCTTACAGTTATTGAATGAAGTACACGCTCTTATCAGTAGATTGTGATAGATTTATGATGGTAAAAAACAATGAGTAATTTAAATTTATAATACTTCCGACATGATAAATAACTGTATCAACACTTTTCACCATTTATAGGTTTCGTAGAAATTTATATTTAGATATTGGATATTTCAACTTATCCTTTACCTGGTATGGAAATTCTCCCTCTTGTGCTGGTCTTCCTCCAACTATCCGCCAGCAGGATACTGGAATATAGAGTGTCAAAATTATATTAAGCAATTCTGGATGATTGTATGTAAGAGTTCACCTTGTTATTTTTTCAAATATTTAAAAAAGTTTAAAAATTTCATTAACAATATTTTTAAAACACAACCCACATATCTTGGTAAACCATCAACGTTCACATTTATCTCATCGATTTCAGAATATTCACTTCCTCATTAATACTTTCATTTAAAATGTATAATATGATGTAAGTCAAAGTCAAGTAACAAGAAAATTATAATATTAGTCAGGATACAAAGCATATTGAAATATTTTAAATATAAGGTATCTGCTACATGCTATCAACCTCTAGAAACCAATACAATGCTATATAGTTAATCCTCAATATCCGGTAACGCTTTTCTTTGTTTAAAAGGAGTTTATATTTGAGCTTATATCGACTTGATAGGAAATGCTATAGGTGATAGATAAATCCTAGCTTAAATTTTCAAACTACATATAAGTAACACAGGAAATGTGCATGATTTACTTTTATAGTAATTTCAATAACACTCTTATTTTAGTTCTATTTGAATACATGATAGTTCATACTTTATAAAAGGTAGTAACAAATAAGCTGTAGGTAATGCACTTCTGCAGGCGCTTTTACACAAAAGAAAGTATTTTATTTGCAGGAAATATAACAGAATACATACCATTTGTTATAAATAAACTAGCACAAACTACGTACAAAGGGAATTTAAAACTGAATAACATGTTGCGATAACAAGTCTTTAAAACTGGCAGGTAAGTAAACTAGCTGCAGAGTAATTAAATCAACAAAGCCGAAAGTAATTTATAAGTATGGATGTTCTTCTTATCTGCTTCACTAACAATATGATTCTTATCTTTTAAGTACTAATAGATACACGTTACCACAGAAAAGACAATTTAACTGATTTATAAATCGACTATTGTTGATAATTTTTAGATAGTATAGTGTTTTCTAATACTCATAAACTAGTTATAAATTATTACTTTGAAGACCAAGATGCATATTTGAAAATATTAATACATTCGGATACTTTTTGTGTAGTTAATGATCTTATTTATTTAATGATTACAAAATAAAAAGATGTAATTGTAAAACCATCAACTGCGAATTTTATCTTTTCCCTGCTTGCAATAGATTCGAATTTCTTTATAAGAAGGTGCACTATATGCCCACGACACGAAAGAAGATGACGTAATGTTATGATCTTCCGTGAGAAGTAATTGTTCTAAGGAATAACTTTTCCATTTTAAATTATTTTTTCAGTAATTCATTTATATAATATTAATTGAGAACATAAAGTGGGTATGTGTAGCTAATTCTAAAATATCTAATATTGAATTTTCTGGAGTGATGACTGGTATTGTCTCCATCGCAATTGTTTACCACTATTTAATAATTGAATAATCAATACAAATTAGGACATTTACAAATGACAAACTGCAAACATTGTCGAATATAAAAAATGTGAAGCTGAAAATAAAGGATACTTTTTTAGTGTTGGTAAAGGACAATGCATGTTCCTATTATTTTATAGCGAACACCTGACATAAATTTTCTTTAATACTTCTCATTAGCTTATCGAATGTGTATTTGAAATAATTATACTTTTTCATTGCTATTGACACCTCATACGATGTAAAATCAACATGGTCTTTTATTGCGCTTTTGGAAGCTTTCGTTCATGTGTAAAAAAACTGTTTTTCCTCCAGTAAACTTAGCACAATTGCAATAATTCGCGATTGTCATCAAATTATCAAAGAGTTGTTCCTTCAAAAAGTAGGAATTGTTTGCGAAGCCTAGAATATATAGTGTCTTTTGTATAGGTTTCCGTTGTAGCGGATCCGATAAACAAGCGAGTGTCAAAGTGTGTTGTAATATCTCGACTTTTACGATATTCTGAACCTCCCAAACGAATGCTCACTAATAATTTTGAGAAGACGTAAGAGCCAGATTACTTGCCTTAAATGATGGTTGCAGTGGATCCAGGGTCCGTCATAACATTCGAGCAAATAGAAATAAAGAAGACACAAAACATGAAATAATTTTATTGTTCTGTTATATAAATAAACAAAATTTTGTAAACTCTGTACAATTTTTATAATAAATTGTTTCTTTGGTGGTGTCAGATAGGTAACCAATCTAACCTCACTGACAAGCCGGTCGTCCACCTCTGGTATGAGGAATTTGGAACTGTAACCTTTTTTATTTAATTCTATTTTTTATTTTATCCCGCACTCCGCCAACAGCCGTTAGGCCAATCATAGGCGTCACTGTACATTTTATAGGGACTTCCAACCCCACTAACGGCTGTCATCATGTTATTATGACAACCGGGACAAACTTTTTTCCGTGGCAGCCGTACCACGATGTGCTGGGAGATGCAGCCGTGGAACTCCCATCCAAGTTCTGACCAGAAAGAGCGTTGCTTAACTCTGTTGGTCGAACGTGAACGCTTGTTCAAGCTACACCACCCGGGACCTTTGAAGACGTCGGTTACTTTGTCGACCTGTTCGGGAAAGAGCAAAACTGCATATTTGACATTTTAGCTATAAAGGTGTCGAGGCTTCAGTGCAATTTTAAAGCTTTCCAAAACAACCCAAGAGTAAAATATACACGTCTAAGGGGTTGTTGTTAGTGCCTGAAGGTGCAGGGAACCTTCTGACCAGGTAAGTGGTTTTCTGAAGCTCGATTCGCAAGTGATTGCTATAGGGTGTCCTGTTATTTTAGCGATGCAGGTCCAAGACCCGGCCATTACAGGGGAGGAATATTGTTTTGCGGCTTCGATCACCGGGCACGCACAGAAGGTATTACAGCCGATACCGAATTCAGCTTCGACAATGCACCCCGAGTTGGAATCTCGTGATAGAGGGCTGTCTAACGAAGCTTTCCGTCAGGGTTTAAATTGGACGGCGGCGGTCTGAGAGAGCGTGAGTTCGCCTTCCAGCTAGCTGGAGACACTCAGGCCAGGATGGCGAGTGAGGTTTTGTACGTTAATTTTGGAATATAAGTGCCGTTTAATGGCGAAACTGCTTGTATTTATACTCGGCGTTATATTATAGCTTGTCATTGAGTGGGAGAACGAACTCATGAGATCAGCAGCGCTGCACTGCGAGCGTTATCAACATTTTTATACTGTAATACTGCCATGATATTGAAGGTTATCGGAACGTTTTTGTATTGCTGGAATGTCTTATCAACACGATGAGTTCCGAAATAGAAAATGTGACAGGAAATTAGCCAAGCGCAAATAGCAAATGCATTAATTGCGTTTCTTAATTAGATTTGTGCCAGGATAACGTCACAGTGTCACGTTTGATTTGTATCGCCGGGAAAAGAATGTAACTAACTTTCCAAACGTCGTCCTGCAGTCTGCCGATCAACACAGCAGGACTTCCATAGACTTACAATAGGCCAAAGAAAATGGCCTATAAACTCGAACAGGGAATTTCTCTTGTCTTAGGCGAAAGTGAAGATTTTAACCCTCAGCCTGTGCCCGGCTGGACAAAACCTATTGTATTCAAATAATAGAGAATATTTTCCCCTTCCACAAGCTATCTATATAAACAGAGACAATATGGGATTCTCCATCCGTCTTGTGTCATTAGCCTCTAATTACCAAATTAGAGTTCGTTATTCATTTCTACCTAATTCGCTGTTCGTATTTGTATTTGAAACATATTGACGTAATTTTATGTGTTTGCAATATATGTTTGTAATTTGTGGTTTTAATGAAAAAGCGATTGTTACTGTTTTCCACATTCGGTTATATCTTCTTCTTCTTCTTTGTTTTAAGATTTTGGTTTTGCTAGGCCTCTTGCGATACGGATGTCTAACTTTCGTGCCATCGCTTAGATGGTCTACCAGGGGGTATCATTCTGTTAGATCTTTCATATTTTGCCCATTTTGCCCAGCGATCATCTTCCATTCTTCCAGCATGGTCCCTCCAAAGTCTACGTCTAGCTCTTGCGAATATTACTACATCTTACGCTTTAAGTTCGTCTAGTATTGATGCGCTTCTTACTTGATCCCTTGAGCTTATTCCCTTAATAGTTCTTAAAGTTTTCATTTCTGTAGTTTGTATATTTTTTGTTTTCAAGGTTTCTGCACGGGTCTTTACGGCGTACGTTAACACTGGTCTCACAGTGGTTTTGTAAATGCGGACTTTACTTTCTATGGTCATTTACTTATTTCTGAAGATAAGATCTCTCGGGTAGCCTGATATTCTTGAGGCTTGTAGATTTTTGCAGCTCGATATTTCAACTCCCAGCTAACTACATCGCATATTTTGTTTAATGGGTTGATCATTTACTGCCAATTAGCATCTGATGGGATCTTTCGATATCACCACTGCTTCAGTCTTATCTATGGATATTTGCAAGTTGAACTTTTCTGCTGTTGTTTGATATCTATATAGTTGTCGCTGCAAGTCGTCCTCGTTTTCTGCCATCAGTATCGCGTCATCAGCGTAGCGTAGTATTTTTATCGCTTTTTGTCCCATTCTGTATCCTCCATTAACTTCTTTGACATTTTTTATTATTTTTTCCATTACTAGATTGAAAAGAGTTGGGCTCATGCTGTCTCCTTGCCGGATTCCCATCATTATAGGTATTTTTTCTTTTAATCCTGGATGTGTTTTTATTCGGGTTGTATTTTTCTTATTGAGGTTTTCTATAACTTTGATGTAGCTTCGTTCAATCTTATGCTCTCGGAGTATTGCTAGGACATCTGGTAGTTGTACTCTATTAAAGACTTTTGTGAGGCCAACTAGGGGGTTAAATCTTATTGAACCAATGTAATGCCAAAGTGGTGAATACTGTAAGATCATCGTAACAGTTGATGAAGTATAAACCACTTTACCGTAAACAACAAATTTGATAAAAGCTTGAGCTGAAGGGTGGGAAGTTTAGAATCTATAAGCTCCTGTAATGTACGTATTCCATGTTCATACGTTGACTTTGTCAATACTCCAATTAAATGTCCACGAAATGGGCTGTTTATGTTTAAACAGTAAAATAAATGAAACAAATGTATAAATCGCAGTATTTTAGTTTTAGATGTATGATTTGCTCCTTCGGATTACAAAACAGTAAAGACGGTAAGGAAATATTTCTAAAAGTTTCTAAATAAAAGGTTGCTACTTGGATTTTTAAGGATTGTAAAGTTGCTCAATGGTTGAAGTGGTCATCCATTTAATTTTGCAATATATTTGTCACAGTGGAAAGGTGATTAGTTATTACAGGTTTGGGGGCAAAATAGTTTAGCATTTCTCCCATAGTAATTTTCTATTGCAAATTAATTAATGATTAGATAATATATACAGTGCCGGTAATTCATTATGAGAGGTTTTGGGCACCATTGCTATTCTACTCATTATGTTGGGTTTCAAAGCAATCTCAAATATTGTATATAGTCGGTGGGATTATGCAGTAATAATTAGAAATTTTGCTCTTGGAGACTCACTTTTTTTCCAAACTTGAGTTTTTCTGAAGCTACGCAATGTTTTTTTCCAAAGAATGTAACACTTCGTTGATTATAACGTAAGCATTAAAATACTTTAAATAACTTTCAACGAAATTCTAATATTTACAATAATATTGAAATGGTATTAAGCCCACAACTTGACTGTGTTTGCAGTACAAAATATTCAACCAAATCAATAAAGCACAAAGTTAGGACATTTTATATAATTGCAATTTTAAACAAAAATAAAAATATTAAATGCATTGATTATGAGATGCGAGAAACAGTAATTAGTCGGATAAAGGCACGCAAAGGCAAAGCATATTTCAGAGAGTTTGAATTTGGCTTCTGAATAAAGTAATATAATTAAAATGATAGGTTTGTGCACATGTAAAGCCAGACCAAACAAAAGTAGTTGACACAAAAAGGTTGTTACGTCCAGAAAAAGCAGTGTTGTTATTAATAAAAGCAAAGGACTCAAAATTGTGAGCAAGCTGAAGGGCAAAACAAGATGAAGAAAGATCTAGAAAATTGCAAAGATCAATTCATGAATGGAGGCAACAGAGAAGACGCAAGCGATGTGTAAAGTGCGGAACTCAAAAATCAGTGCTTTAATAATTAAAAACATAGTGCAAAAGCAGAGCAGTAAAAATAAAAACGTTTGTGAGTGCAACGCTATGGAACAATATTAGTTATAAGAAAAAAGACAATATTTTAGACTTTAAGAAAATGTTAGATTGTAATTTATGTAATCAAATTTTATTCTATTTACGGTAAAAATTCTCAAACCTAATTTCCAATTAATAGTAGAATAACACCGTATCTTAGCAACATGATGCTGTTTTGTCATTAACAGGGAGAACAATTGAAAAAAATTAAATTGAAAGGTTGTCGAATTTGTGCTCCATATTTGATTAAAGTTTTTATATAATAAACGAGCATTTTATAACATAAAAAGTGGTCCATTTGATTGCCCAAGTGGTAGTGTACCTGTGAGAACGTTTGTAACAGTTTACGCAACGAAAATTTTACAAATTTGCAAATTTCATCTCCGAGCATATCGGGAGCCGTCCAACTGCAAATTACGATCTTCGATTACGACCAAAATTAGCATCGGAACCAAGAGGTCAGCAAGAACGTCCGATTTAACATTGGCGAGCAGGAAAGCAGCTACAAGCTAAGATATTCCAGCAGCGTCACTACGACCAGCTTCGAAGCCATCACGGGAAGATTATAACGAGGTAGGAATTTGCCTGCAATTTAAGTGTTAACGTTCGGGTAAACGACTAAAATCCAAGATTAAACCTTGCCGAAAAGGCCTAGCATTTTTCCAAAAGTCCAATTACTTCCTGGTTTCCAAAAATCGAACGGCGTCACCAGGTTTTGGCGAAATCGGCGGGGCTCCTGTGCCAGAAACAGTTGAAAGATCGGCGTGCATTCCACGTCATCCTGAGAATAATCAAGGCCAGGTACGACGTCCTAACAATGAAGGCTATGTTTTAATAGTTGCCGAGCGGAAATATTCAAATAACTTACCTGACGCGTTCTCACTGGGTTTCACGATTTTAAAAGTTCAATTTCAGGATGTACGCAAGAACCATTTTGTGTTCATCTGTCGATTTACGAGATTGTGAATTTTATCAACTAATAACGAGCTAACGAGCTACGTTGAAACAAATAACCTAAAATATGAGAATATAGTTCGTTTATGAACCCAACTCATGAGATAAGAAGTTCTGTGTTTGCCGAGAGCTAGCGTAATTGGTATTGCAGTTAAATAAAATAGAAAGAGAGGCATTCAACCATTTTATTTGTGCGATTAATTATTACAGTTCATTTTAACCAGCTTAAAGTTACTGGCAGGCTAAATTTGAGCACAATATAAAAATATAAAAACTGAGAATTGTGTGTGTACTTGGAATTTGCCCGTAATTTTAACTTATATTATTTTTATACCAAAATAAATACATAATTAGAAAGAGACACCAGATAGGGGTTCCTTTACAAATTTATGTCTTCCAACGTCGGGGCAAAAGTGAATTTTAATTTATTCGGACTGTCCCATTCAAAATAACAAGGCAGTCATCGCAATATATAGATGATGGACTGCCAATGGAAAGCTAATTTCAATATTTGTTTCAAACGTATTTTTATGTTGTAAATGTACAGTACAATCGCCTGCAGTTACCAATATCGCTGCAATAAATATAACAGTTTTTTGACCGTACATTGAACATGTAATTGAAATAGGTTTAAAATATGTTTCAATATAATTGAATGAGATAATCTCTGAAACTTCTTTGTGGCGTGAATTCATAATTCATTTTCTTATATGGGTATTTCGCCACTCTGCAAATTAAAATATTAAATAACGAAAATATTAACAACGAACGTTTCGAGGGACAATCTGCCCTCGTTATCAACGAATAACAATTAAAACTAACAAGAACTTATCTTTTTTTCACTGGAAGAAAAAGATAAGTTCTTGTTAGTTTTAATTGTTATTCGTTGATAACGAGGGCAGATTGTCCCTCGAAACGTTCGTTGCTAATATTTTCGTTATTTAATATTTTAATTTGCAGAGTCAATGTCAGAAAATTCATTGGAGGTTGGTCGTTTTTTCTTCCAGTGAAAAAAAAGATAAGTTCTTGTTAGTTTTAATTGTTATTCGTTGATAACGAGGGCAGATTGTCCCTCGAAACGTTCGTTGTTAATATTTTCGTTATTTAATATTTTAATTTGCAGAGTGGCGAAATACCCATATAAGAAAATGAATTATAATTGAATGCATAACTCTTGCATTAGGATTTTTTTTTCGATAATGTAAGCGACCATTACTATAAAAAAACAAATTGTGACCATTCATGTCGTGACTTCAAGAAGGTGCTAGGTACTAGACTTTGCAGTTAATTATTTTTATTTTCCATTGATCTATTATTTATTGTTTATATCTGCGATACGAGGTATAGAAAGTAGTCCATAACGCTCTAGGACGTTAGCTCTGCAAGCTTTTTAAGTTATGTGCGTATTAAAAGTTGAAAATAAAACTGTGTGCACCACAGTCATTACTTGATGTTCATAGCCCTCGAGCGACTTATAAACCTTCAGTCCAATGGCTCTCCGGCTTGTAAACTAGTCGCTTTCGAAAGGGCATAAGCATCTTCACAATGCCCTTGGTACATAAATAACTACTATGTAATGAAAATATTATGATATTTGAATTTACTTTGTGGATCTAAGTAAATAAGTATCAATTAAGTCCGTCATTTATTAATAACACCCACATGAAGTGTTATATGTTACACATAAATAATCGAAAAACAATTGAAACTACTTGAAAAAGACAAATAATTATCGTAAAAGATACATAACATACCTCTATGTGTAAATTCAACTAGCAATGAATCATTACCTGTTACAGGTTATACAAGGATATTAGATGTAGTGCCTTTTTAAATAACTCAGTTTGTTGTAGTCTGTGTGCGTTGCTGCTATTTTCACAAATTAGACGAGAGATTTTTTTTTGTCGAAGTAAACTTTACATTTTAATGAAAATTTCGTTGCCTAAAGGCAAAGAAACTCGAATTATAAATGTTAAGTTTCCTTCGATAAAAAAAAGCTTGAGTGTAATTCGGTACGACAATTTAATGAATACATATTTAATTTACATATTAGGTCCTTAGCAACTCTGCTAGGCTTACTAGAATTAGACCGTTTTAAAAGTTAGGTTCCTTTTTGTCGCTGGAAAAGTTAGGGCAAACTTTTGCCCCTGTCATAGTGACAAAAAAATTCGCGACTTATGGGATTTTTAGTGTATGCATTAAATTGTCGTATAAAATTGAATTTCCTAATAATAAGTCAATTCCAATGACAGGACGTATTGCTGCCACAGAACAATCAAAACTGTTTGTTTGCTGTCATCTGAAGGATCACGAAAGAAACAACTCGAAAAAATTGTAATGGTGCTGACACTTTTTCTAGAAAACATTGGATATCAGGATACACATATTATTGAAGTACATTTTGAAGCATTGACAAGCAAATTACAATACAACGCAATGAAAATAAGAAATAGATCCGTATAAGGTATTCTGAAAAAAAGTTTTCTTAAAGTGATTTTTTAGATATTTTTTTGCATATATTTTAACAATTTTAGTCTATTATGTTTATTATTACATTTTATTGCAGTTAAAATTGCAATAAACAATAGTAATTTACTATACAAGTGTGTAAAGTTAGTCTTTAGTTACGAGGGGGCAGAGTTAAAACGCGTTTTAAGCTCCGCGAGTGACTAAAGATGCTTTTCGCATGTGTATCGTACAATATTTTATCTAAATGTAAATTATAATTACTAGCAACCGGTCTTAATTTTGCGTGGTTAAACATTTTAAAACACGTTGTTCCTGACGACATGACTAATGAAAACATGTTATTAAACACTCGTTCTGCAGACTTAAAACTAAAAGTTAATTTTACACACTATCGTAGATAAATTAATAATAGTAATTTATTATACAAGACGATAAAGTTAAATTTTATCCACGAGTGAATCGTTTAACGTCGAGACGAAGTCGAGACGTTAATGATTCAAGAGTGGATAGAAATAACTTTATCGTCGTGTATAATACAATATTTTTTTCTATAGCAAGAACTTTAACAATTTCAAAAGAAAATAATGACAGTCAATCACATTTCAAAATGTCAGTAGCTAGATTGGGTTGCTACAATAATACGAAGCTGTCATATTTAATTTAAACAAAAGTTAGAAAATTAAATTACTTTATCTATCCTTGATGTTAAAGTGCTACTTTATCTACCCTTGCTGTTAAAGTAAAACTTGACCTTTTGTTTTGAGTTGATAAAAGCACACTTTAACATGTGCTATAGAAAAAAAAATTTCCATTTAATACTCTTCGATTTGGTTGATAAAAGATTCGAGATTAAAAAATACAATTTATAATGGTAATACTAATGTACTTCAATGTCATTATTACATTACACATTATTACATAAATAAAATTAGACTGTCGTCACTCAAAAGAGGAGGGAGTGCAGGCTAGGTCGTAAACCTCGGCGGAGGGATGAAACAAATCCAGGAGCAGCAACTTCCTGGCTATGACCCCTTTGTCCCTAGCTTTTTCATTTCAGTGAAGCGATGCTCTACGGCGAAGCGAGCTTATTTTGGTTGTAATTACCGTCTTAATCATGTAACACGACGTTGTTGGAGTTCACTGTGGGTCTGCTGTGGTGATAGGGATTTCAAAATGGCTTTTTTTTTAATTTTTGGTTGGGTTTGATTCTTCAAAGCTAAGGTCAGCGTTTAACTATCAGAAATGCAGCGGGTAGAAGATTTAAGACGCGGGCACCGCTGGTAGCTTTGACTCAGAAAGCGGTGTAATCTGCTCATGGAAAGATGAACTCTTGGGTTGAGCGGGAGAGGAATGTCGGCGCAGACGGTGATAAAGAGTAGAGGAGCTAAAATCGAGCCTTCCGGAACCCCGGTTTTTGGAAAAGACGGTTTTGTGTACCACGGACTGTGACCAAAGTAAAATCAGCACTTGAAGAAATACAGGGAGTGTGATGGCTACTTCGGGAAGTTGAGGAAAGGTTTGGTAGGTGAGCACGTTGTTCCCGGTGGCGATGTTCTTGCCAAATGCTAGAGCATCCACGACTTCCTTCGCTTAGATGGAATGGAGGAGGTGTCGGGAATGATCCAAATTGAGAGGATGATGCGAACTAGACCATTGCTGGGGTTGCCAGCGACGGCACGAAGAACAGTGCAGTAGTGGTTGTGGGAGAAGTTGAGTTCGCTCGGACTGCGTGCTTGCCCCATTATGCCTTTTAGTTTCCTCCAGAATTTCGTCATCAAACGGTATTCGAAACTAGAGCAGATTGTATTCATTACAACGCTGTTATCGAAATGTGTTAGTTGGAAGGCGAAATATGGCGTTGAGGCGGTTTTACTGGGTTTGGTTGAGAGTTCATGCTACCAATGAATTACACCTTATTTGAGGTCGGAAAGGTGTCTGACTGATGTTGATGGTTTTGGTGAGTACCAATAGCTGAACAGCCTGTTTGATGGTAGTGGTGAGAAAATTGATACCATTGTCAACTGAGACGGCTTTGAAGACTATCATCCCCGCAACCTCATCCACACCTACAACACTTTTATTCGCTTTTTATCATTGACTACCGTTTCGTATGTTTCAGTGATCTACCCCGTTCCTGGCAGTTGCTGCTCCCGAATTGGTTTTATCTCACCATCGAGGTTTGCAACCTAACCTGCACCCCTCTCCTAACATTAACGACAGACTAAATTCAATTAAATTAACTAACTCTATTTATGTAATTTTTAGGCACGCCATATCTTCAAATCTAGGAGCAGCTGGCAGGCGATCACTGATGTTTCGGTCATGGAAAAAACGTGAAGGCTCTTTGTTTGGATGAGGTTCTCGATAAGAGGCCGTTATCTGGTGCATCGGTTGTGTTGATAGATTGTCGCGATATCTAGATACATAATCGAAAGTCAAAGTGAAAGGCGGAGGTGAATGTCTGTTTTTGTACACCAAGAACACGTGGAGTCCAGTTTTACAAAATAAAAATTGTGAAAATTTATAATAATAAGGAAAGTCTTCCCTTTCTCACTTGCTGTTAGACATTTTGCTTGTTTTATTTATGTTATTAGACTGATTTTGCCTATTTTTGATGGTCTGTCTACAAAACTTTTCTGTACTGGAGATATATCGGTAGCGACTCTATCTTCTATTTTCTTCAATTCTGAAAATGAGATCGTTCCCACGCTTTCTTCTTTTTTTATGCAATCATTTATAGGATCGAATTTGGCATTTACGTGTTATATCTTCGCTGCCCTTTCGAATTAATTTTGTTTTACTATATATTTTTTTTAACATCCTCAATTCGTTAGCTTCCAACAATTTTCTTTTTTTTTTGCGTTTCGGGCCATGCTTCAATCGTATGTGTTAGTATTAACTGTATCACGAATGTACATACAGAGTAAGCAAATTTCGAATTTCTAATTATACTATGAAGCTCTATTTTTATTTATATAGAGTTCATAGTCGGGTACTGCATCACGGGAAAGAAGATTTTTGCTCATTACAGTGATATATTGCGATGGTATTTAGCCCTCAAATCGGCTCTGATTGCAGTACAAGCAAATAGCAAATTAAATCATTAAAGCACAGAGTTGTAATAATGCAAGCATCTGAGAAAATTCACATAAATTGCCAAATCATATTAACACTGGTATAATTCGCCAATGAAATTGATTGTAATTGAATAGGCACAGAAATATGGAAGCTCAAATTCCGTGTATTGGGTTTAGCAATGTAATTTTAATCGTAATATAATAGATTTGCACAAACTAGAAGCCGAATCTAAATTAATTAAGAACTGGCACAAAAAGTTCAAGTTAGACACAGCTTAAAATAGGAAGCGTAGAAAGTCAAGTCATTAGAGAATGGATAGCAAATGAACATTTTTAATAAAGGTGAGAAGAAGAATGACTAGAAGAATAAAGCAAAGAACATAGAAAAGCCAGGCAAGTCATTTATTACATGAAAATACAAGACTTGGGGATTTGAAGAGATTGAAATAGCAAGAAATTAGATGGAATTCAAATAAGCAAGAAATTAGACAATGTTGGTGGATTAAAAAACTAGTCAGTGTAGTGGTAAACAATGGGCATTTAAGTGTTATGAAAATGAAGTGAGTGGCGCATTAAAAAACATTGAGAAATAAACAATTCCAAAAGACAATAATTTTAGTACATAAGAGTTTGTAAATAACTGATAAAATTTGTTAAAATTAGATTATAAGTTATGTTTTTGTACCTGGTTGATTTCCTGCAATTCAAATCTGTAGACAGTGTTTTGTCAATAACGGGAAGCGAGCGATTGTTTCTGAATAAATTGTTAGAAGTTGCCTGTTTTTGCTCTGACTTTAATTAAAGATTTTTCATAGAAAGCATAAATTGACATAAAAATAAATAGCACCATCGTAACCAGCGAATTCAAGTGTATCAGCACAATTGGAGGCAAGAGATTCCAGGTATTTGAGTTTTTGGCGTTCCGAGGCAGGTTCGGCAGTTGGCGAATTCCTGCGACATCAGCGAGCAGCATCGTGGGAAGGCATAGAGTGGCAGGATTCTTCCGGCAGCTCCACACATCAGGCCAGAGCACAACCCAGCATCACGAGCAGCCCGGGGAGCAAGATTTCAGCCAGATTCATAACAACGAAGCCCAGCTACGACAACCAAAGTGAGGTTAGTAGTGTAAAATTTTGATCTCCGCGAACGGCGTGAAAATTTGAGCATACCTTAATTACGACCTGGAGAATAAGAAAATCATAGCGGTTCATGGGGATGGCGAGGTATTTTCCCAGGATTTACAATTAAAATAGTCAGTTGGAGGCCCCATAAAACAAACGCAAATACGGCGTCCTTTTTAAGAATGCACCAATAGCACACGATCTGGAAAACAAAAGAATACATAGACGCCACTTGAAGGCAATTATTAAAAATTTTACCGTAAAATTTGTTCATTTAATTTGCTTGATAAATCAATTCCAAACGCGAGCTGAGAAAACTTGATCTTGGTGTGATAGAATTGACATTTCAGTTTCACAACGGCGCATCACGCCTACATTTTTAGTTCACCTGTTACGTTCCAGAGGCGTACCATAAAATTTTAACTAGGAAAGTTTAGGAACCCAAGACCTGAGTTTTTGAGTTTTAATTTCATGTCTCTGTTTTATAATTGAGCTAACGAAGTTCGTAAATCAGATGATTTGATTAGAAAAAGGGCAAACTACCGTAAGAGTAATTCTCAATTTTGGCGTACCCAACGAAATAAATTAATCAGTTAGTTTGATTTAGCAAGTGGTAGAACAAAATTAAATATTGTGTGGTGACTCTTTTTATTTATCAAATTAATTATAAACCTACAAATATTATACGTAAAGGGTCATTGCAATATATCGTAATATATAAAATAATATACAGTATCCATTATAAATTTGGACCCAAATGGAAATTTTTACTTCCTTTTACGATAAAGGAAGTATTGGATTCACCCCAAAAATTAGAAATTGAGTTTTCAACAGATCTTCGCGTTTTAGAGTTCCCTGTACCCAAAAAACATGTTTTTGTTCATTGGTCTGTCTGTCTGTCTGTCTGTGTGTGAACAGAATATCTCAAAAACGAAAAGAGGTATGGCGTTGAAACTTCATATGTAAGTTCTGTGTACTATCTAGATGCGACAGCAAGCTTTTGAAAAAAATCGAATAACCGGAAGTATGGTGTTTACTCTTGTGATTTTTCAGTTTTTTTCGATTTGTTCAAAAACGGCTCTATCGATTTTTTTAAACTTTGCACTTTTATTACACTTTACTTCCGTCGTCGGAAAGATGAAAAAATTATCTTCCGAAATTTCTTCAGATCTCTACGTTTTAGGGTCCCTAGATGACGCAAAACAGGTTTTCTCAATTCGGTCTGTCTGTCTGTTTGCGGTATAACTCAAAAACTATTTGCCGGGGGCAGATGATATTTTGCATACACGTTACATATGTGCCTGGAATAAAACAGGTAAAATTTCAGAAAAATATATACAGGGTGAGCACCTTAAACAAATAAAATTTTCTTTACTTTTACGTTAATTTTGAAATAGAAGGAAGTAATAATTTTCAAATAGTTCAGGCTTTACACATTACAGGATAATGTCACAAAAGAGTTGAAACATTTCAAAAATAAGACCGGTTCCTTAAACAGAGGCGCGCGCCGCACTCATTTCAAATTGGCTCGATGGCGCAGTTCGACTTGTGGATGCTGTTACGATTTCTACGCAGGTGCGGTTACGATCGGTATACACATGCGGCGGGTTCAAACCCCAGCGAGATACATTTTTTTTATTTCAAACTGTATTTAATTTATTGAAGGTGAAGATATCTTTACTCCTAGCTTAATTTAATTTTTAAAATTCTTTAGTGTCACAATGTCGACGAGGGAAGTTCTGGGTAAAGCCTTTTACATATTTTTTAATGTGTATTGATGTGAGATAGATGATTTTCCAGTTGAATACCTCTAAATGGCTTTATTTTGTATTTCTTCTATTTTTTATTACCTAACTCCTATTTTAAATAGAACACCGGTATGTTATTACATTTTTGAATTCAGCTTAAAATTTAAGAAGAAAAAATTGTGGCTTCAACTAACGCTTTATTTTGTACGGTTTTTGTAGAATTTGTATTTTTTTTGAAAATGTTTTACAAATGCTTAAAAATTTTAAATCGAATTTTGGGCTAATTATAAGATCACTTTAAATGGAAGTTGTGTGCGTGTATCACACCAGATTTTTTTATTATCCATTTATTAGAACAGGTTATTTTCATAAAAGCTTCTGCATTTCTGAAACAAAGGACGATGCATTTTTCAAATTTTAAATATATTCTTTCATAAATAAGAGAGGTTCGAAAATATGAAAACGGCTTGAGAAGAAAGTACTCTTATTCAGAATAGATAGAAAGTGGGACACGTAGGTATTGTCGAATTTGAGTTTTGCTCACTTAGCAGCTAGAAAATTGCGTTAATTTAAATTAGTCCTAAACAAACTAATTTTTTGCACTTAAAGTAAAGAAACAGATATCTTAAAAATGTAAAAAGAAATGAACCGAACATCAAGAAGAATTGAAAGCAATTATAATTTTAAATAAAATGTTATGACAAATATTACTAAATAAAATTTTTGTGTATTTAAAAAAATAAGAATACTTTATTTTTGAGCCATTTTCATATTTTCCAATCTCCGCTGTATACGAAAGGAGATATTTAAATTTTGGCAAGTGCATTTTTGGTTTGAGAAGATGCAGCGTCTTAAAGAATGAAGAATCAAATTTTCTGATAAATCTATAATAAGACAATTTTCCATGTGGCTCCAAATTTATGACGAACACTGTAACATTATAAACAAACAAACGGTCGGTATTGTAACGGCACAATGGCAGATACTCTGTTTAATCTGGTATATTCTAAATGACACAAGCCTTCGACTAGAAAACGAAGAACACTAAAAACTACTTTGAAAATTCTTAATGTTTGCTATAATGCTGTGAAAATGAATAAGTTAGCCATACATAATATGATAATAATAATAACAATAATTTATTTTTACTTTCGATTACATGACGATAATGTGGAAATCGTCACAAACAGTTTACCGATGCCCAAAGTAAATCTGGTCCACTATACGCGGAGATCGCAAGTCACTTTTATGTATCGTGTCAAAGTTATGAATGTCTCTATTATGAGCCAATTTTCGCTTATTTTGAAAAATTAATTTATATTCATTTCTTATTTGGGTATTTCGCCACTCTAAAAATTAAAAATGTTAAATAACGAACCTTTCCAATTCACTTCTTGTTTTTGGAATTTCGCCACTCTAAAAATTAAAAATATTAAGCAACGAACGTTTCGAATTCATTTCTTATTTGGGTATTTCGCCACTCTAAAAATTAAAAATATTAAATATCAAACGTTTCGAATTCAGTTCTTATTTGGGTATTTCGAAACTCTAAACATTAAAAATTTTAAATAAATACTTACCCAAATAAGAAATGAATCGAAACGTTCGAGAAACAGGGATTTGATCATATCCTGTAGATTTTTTACAGTTCAGTTTCAGTCTGATTAAGCTTAGAAATTTTTCCTGTAGAAAGGGTCGGAGAAACATGCTGCTCGTTTTTGTAAAACTAATTTTGCACTTAAAGCCGAAGGTATGCATAGGGATTTGTTTTACAATATTTAATGGACATCCTATTGTATCACATACTTAGTAAGTGCCCTCTATAAGAATTTCATAGTGTTTAGTTGCAAATTTTTTTAGTACATAATGGCCACTTGAAGCCTTATAATTACCCTTCAAGCGGCCTTTGTGGGATTATCGACACCATAATCGTTCCCTGATAACACATAAGTGGCATGGGGAAAACGTTCTTTCACATAATGACACAGCCAACTATGGCTTCTATATAAAAAAATACAACTTTATGGCATAATTCAAAATTCGCAACCTTTCTTAAAGAATTTACTATACCGCTGCATTCTCATTAAAAAGTGCCTGAATACTTTTCTTGCTTTATTTCTGAATACGTTTCTATAGGGTCTAAGAGTTGGTGATTGGCGTGTCGACCTTAGACAAGATCTACAATAGCTTTTGGAATTTGTGTTTATCTTCTCTAGGTTCACCATACATTACATAGGTTGGTCTCTTTGAATCTGGAGCTACCTCAACTATTTGTTGAAGTATGTAGATGGTATCCATACAACAGCATCTCACTTGGAATCCTTGTTGCGCATTTACTAGTGTTATGTTGCTAGTCTGTTTCAGTTAGTTAACTTTAATGTTGTGTTCAAGAATGTTATTATAAGGTTTTCCATTAGTTTGTCGTCCTGTTCTTCTTCGTTTCATATACTACTGTCGACAACTTCTTTTGTATGCCATAAAATTTATTTAAAGTGTTTTCTGTGTTCGTTTTTTTTCTTTTGTTATTGCTTCGTTTGTAAAGAATTGTGTTTTAAAATTGGTTGGGATAGTTACTGTTTTATAGTCATAGTGTTTTTTTTAAATATTGATTCAAAAATTTTCCCATTCGTCAATAGTCTTCTGGTAGTGCAAATTTTCTTTCTACTCGTTCTGAAATTTTTTCACAGAGCTGTAAATGGCATAATCACTCTAATCGGAAATAAATTAAATTTTTAAGTTTTCGTCTTCTCTAATGCTTCATCTTCGTATGTTAGCCTTATCGCCACTAACAGTAATCTCTGATAACTATTAATACTGTAAAGCTGAATATGTTTACCTATCTGATTTTATGCTAGAATTGTATTCTACGCCATTATTGATTGTTCATGCAACCTGAATACTATGATTATTGACTTAGCTTTGTTAAACTGATACATTAGAATAAATACATTTTATTTAAGGTTTCTGTTTCTGAATCTTATATGTATATAGTGGTAATCTTATTATTCGTGTTGTTCCAGTTGTTGCAATTAAACTATATGTTCTGAATTTTTGGTCGTTATGTATTGGCTTCAATATTCGTTTTCCATGCATACCGTCACAGTGAGAATGTTTATGTGAGGACTGGTAGAAGTAGTGTCGTATAGAGTAGTGCCGCACATTAATTTGTTACGTTAATTTTAATTAGTAACACCGCTTGTAGAAATTAGTTAAACCGTGTTTATTTCAAGCTAAGCCAGCGCTGCCTAGATAGTTTTTATTCATGATGCAAGGTTTAAAGAGCATAGCGCAGCTTGAAATTGGGCGGAAGGACTTCACGCCCAAGAAATGCGTGCAGTCTGCAGAATTTGTATTGCCGAAACTATATCTTGCCGATAGGCTTCGCACAGGCCCAGATCGTGTGTGCGGCTTCCGCTGCCATTAATAACGTCTGCGTAGTTTTATTGTGAATTATTCTTTCTCTTGTTCTCTCTAGAAGAGATTAACTAAGCCAGTCAGCAGGAAATTTGGCCTTTTGACCAGCAGTCGAGCAGTACGATTTCAGCGAACATGTAACGCTCTCGACTCGGCAAGCTGCCTTGAGGCGGCTTGGTGATATCTCAAAGTTTAATGGAAGGTGTTTTTTGTGTCGAAATGAAGATTGCCGCAAGTGATAATGCTCTCTTGATTTGCGACTAATGTTTTAGTATAACAATACTGGCCGCGGGGTTACTCGATTTATTTCGGATTTATTAAGTTGTGCTATGCAAATGCACTTTCTGGGTGCCGAGCTTTTCCTATCGTATCGCTTTTTTAACTCCAGCTCCAAGTATCGACTTTATATAGGATCAGAATGCCAAACGTCTACGAATTCTTTTCATCGAACTGAAAACTTGAACCTCCGCTTCTTGTGAAGCTTCGTCTAGGCGCATTATCGTCATTTGGGATCATCTCCCGCTGACCTGGCAATGATGCATTTCTTCTCTATTATTCTACGTGTTCCACCGTATATACTGTAATGGTCTTATGCCTGAGGATCTACTCTGCTTGCAGTACAGTTTAGAAAACAAGTCAATAAGCACAGAGTTGGGGTGTTTTATGTATCTGCAATACTAAGCTTAAATTTCATTTAGTAAATGCATTGGCAAAGAGATGCCAATATTAATAAATGAATTGAGTAAGGAACGCAAAGGGCAAAGCTTGTTTTTCACAGAGTTGAAGTCGAAGTTTAAATTTATTAAATATTGGGTTTGGGCAGAATGCATAGCCAAACCTAAAGAAATTAATAAACAAAAAGGTTTGCTATGTGCAGGTCAATGAAGCGTAGATTTCAATATAGCTAAGTAGGTCAAGTTGTGAACAATCTAAAAAGGTATGAGAAGCCAGAAAGATAATAATGCTGCAACGAGCAATTAAGAAGGCAGGCATAAAGGCATAAAATAGCAATTGTGAAAAGCAGACAAGACAGGATAAAGCAAGGGAAAAGTAGAGAGCAAGACAAGAGACAAAGCGAGCGAAAAGAAGACAGATGGACATCGAAAGCATTTGTGAAGGAAGTGAACTCTTTAAAAGGATCGGTGCAATTACGCGAGTGAACAGAGCAAAGCATATAGTAAAACGTGTAGTGGCGCAAGGAGACATTTTGACAATTAAAAATGCAGACAATATTTTAGATATAAGAAATTTAATAATTTGTAAGTAAATTTATTTCAAAATGTAATAGATTTGAACTTGGCTGATTTCCGTTTGTATAGCATTAGATTAGCATTTGTTTATAGCGGACTTCATGAGATAGCAATTGAATAAATTATGAGATTGACATGTACATTTGTGCTCCATATTTAATTAAAGTTTTTACACAATAAATAATAATTTTTATCTACAAGAATTATATCATTGTGTTAAGCAAGTGGTCTAGTTCATATGTGAACGTTTGTGGCAATTTTTGAAACAAAGAAAAATTTATTTTACTAAGAGCATTTCCGCGGACTGTGATAGCGAGCCACTTCAAAATGAACCAGAATTGCAGCCGAAAATAGGGTCTAGAACCAGCGTTTTCTACTGCAACGCATCAGGCAGGAGTGGAGAACACCGACCAGCAGCACAAACACCAGGGGAAACCGTTGCAGAAGAAGATACTAGTGGGGCCCATTTTCGATCACCGAACGAAGACACCTCAAAGTTTAAGATACTGTAACAAGCTAAATATCAGTGTAATCATCCAATTTGTGTGCATGCGAGACAATACCATAATGAACAAGATTCAAGCATCTTCAAGCCTCCAGCGAAAGTGCTTTTAAAATTATTAACCAGAGTCCAGTTTTGAGGTTAGGTGGAGATTAAACAATTGCAGAAATTTGGATGGCGTCTCTTCTGACGTCATAAATCAAATTAATTCCTGAATCAAATGAGAATAATAACCGCCAAAGCACTACGATTTAAATAAATACCTCTTCGAATGATCACAAATTTGACTTTTAAAGTCAACAACGGTTGCAGCACAATACGAACCATTTTTGTAATTTTGACAGCAGTGCATACATTTGCGACTGCGTATTTGGAACTAATTCGGGTGCATATAAATAAACTACGAAAAAGGGCATAATACTATTTATTTGGGTGAATTAAATTAAAAATGCAAATCAGCAAGATGATTTTAGTCAGTTTAAGTCTTACATTACGTTTAAAAAACATATCAATTAAATAGCAAACTCAAAGTGGAGTTTTCAATACAATCCATCTCAATACATATATGGTAAGCAAACTACTGGACACTGCCTTTTTTCTCTCCAACGCTTCAGCCTTCAAGTATCGTAATGAATTCTTTATTGACTTTGTATTAAAATGCGTTGGAGTAACTTTTGCATGCTGCCAATTTACCGCCTTTTTTGAAGTATATGCATGTTTAGGTTTTAGTTTATGTTCGAAGTGTTACCATTTAAATTTGTGTATTACTGTATTTACCATGACAAAGGTGTTACACTGCAACATACGCAACATGGCATTTATTGGATCAATAATATATTTATCTGTGATTTAAATTGTCCTAGCGATGATGAAAAAAAATCTATTTGAGAGTCTTGTGCGCTGTCTAAACAATTGAAAAAAGGACATATCGGAATAATAGGTGAGAATTTTTTTACCAGAGTCCTTTTCCCGTGATCTCTATACTGGGACATAGAACGATAAGAGAGCTAACAAAGGTGGACAATCTATAAGATGGCGTACAAGTTTAAACAAAAAAGTCATACTAAGTAAGTTACGTCTTTGAGAAAGTTTTACAATTTTAAATTCTTGTCGTATTCCCTCATAGGATCCAAAACCACAATACTTGCGATATTTCTTATACGAGGCATGCCTTTTATGTTTTGTCGTTTGAGAAAACAAAAAACAACTAGAACCATATATACATTTTATTGTTTTTCAAAGTATTCACCACGTTATTTTATACACTTTACCATACGCTCGAACCAGTTTTTGAAACATTTAGTCCACTCCGAGGTAGGGGTACTCAAAATCGCCGATTTGAAAGCTTCGACTGCTTCTTCACTAGACTGGAACCGTTGACCACGAAGATTTTTCTTAATTTTGGGAAAAGTAAAAAAATTGTTAGGGCTTAAGTCAGGACTATAGGGAGGATGGTCCAGAATTTCTACGTTTTGCTGCTCCAAACACTCAATTGTTTGGTGAGCGGTGTGCGAGCTTGCGTTGTCATGAAGCAGGATAATGCGTCGCTTTGGGTTGGTTTTCCGAAGCTCGGTGATAACTTGTGGTAAACAGACTATGGTATACCACTCTGCATTAACTGTCCTACGATGCTCTAGTTCAATCGTCGTAACGTGACCTGTTTTCGCTACAAACGTGGCCACCATTTTCTTTGAAGTGCTTCGGGAGCGAACAACTTTCGTCGGTTTTGGCTCATCTTGGAAGACCCAGACGGTCGACTGCTGTTTAGAATCAGGATCATAGGCATAAATCCAAGATTCCTCACCACTGATGATGTCGTAAACATGATTTGACTTTCCTGGGTTGAATCGTTGAAGAGTTTTCCTACACCATTTAACACGAGCCGCCTTGTGATCGTGGGAAAGCGAATGCGGGATTCAACGGGAGACCAGCTTTCTCACACCAAACGCTTCATGCAGGATCTTTTGAATTATTGTCCCTGAAATGCCTAATGATGTTTCAATCTCACGATATGTCACAAGACGATCTTCGATTATTAGTTGTCTCACAGCAACGATGTTATCTTCAGTAAAGGCGGTTTTTGGACGTCCTTCACGAGATTTGCCAGTAAGGTTGGTATGTCCACGCTGGAATTCTAAATACCAGCGTTCGACGGTTCTAAGACATGGGACTTCATCACTGAACACTGAAGTCAGCTCCTCGAAACACTGAAGTCGTGTTAGTCCTTTTCGAAAGTTGTAGAAAATTATTGCACGAAAATTTTCCTTAGAGAAATTCATTTTCGTACGCGACTTGACAACTTTGAAATGACGCTGTGACTAAACAATTTCACTAATCCTATATTTTTTAATTGTTTTGAGCTTCTAGATTTAAAGAGATTCTAACGCTGTACGGTTCTATATTCGAAATTGGCGGTAAATATGTAAACGACAATACATAAAAGGCATGCCTCGTAGTATATATATATTTTAAGAATTTATTTTGCAGTTTCCAATGCATGGGCTTGCATCGATACTCCTGGATCCCACACTATAATTGCAAATTGTAGCTTCGATAGAATGGTCCAAGGTTTCCCAAATCTCTTATTTTTTCGACCCTTTGCAAATTGGCACCGCTCATAGTATAACTCCAAATCTTCTTGTTGCTATTGAGACTATAAGTCATTATCCGACACTTGCCTATAGTCTATATCTTGTTGTATTTGTATCGATCGATCGTAATTTCACATCAAAAATCCAAAAATTGCAGTGGTTAATTGAATTTGATATGGCATTAATAAATATCAGAAATAGAAGAGTGGCTAAATTCCATCATTGAGGAACCCCCGGTGGCATACCATATGACTTATGAGGACCTCCTACTACGTATTGTGATCTTCGTTGCAGATAAGATTGAAAAAACGTTTTTGTGTTTAGTAACAATTTGAGCAGTAACATATGATCCGCTGGCCAGTTTCTGTTACCTAATGCAAAACATTTTCGTAGTGTGGCATATCCCTAATTAAGGCTGTTCTTAGTACGTAATTTCCATGTCAGTCATGTACCCGTCTACGTATTTTATTGCTTCTGCATGTCGGAGACTAAGGAAATCCTCGTCAAATACCTACTGATTTGGAAGGTCATGGATGTAGATGTTTCATAGTATAGAAAGAAGCATGATAGAGTAGTTGGCATAGTATTTTTAGTGCAGGATGTCGTTATGTTTATGTTGATGTGGCAGTGGGATGTGTAACACTGTCTATTCCTCAATTCTGCATCCTTTATCTATTGTTTTTGTGATTTTTTTATGTATTTTTAAACTACCAATTAGCCTTGTTTGAATCTAAGTGCATAAGTAGAATTGCTAGATTATTATTCAAAGATGAGTTGATAAATTACTGTTTTAAATATTTGACAACGATACAGATGGTATTACAGTTTTGTGTGTCTTTTGCAGAATTATGAAACAAAAAAAATATGTACCTGCTTCCAGGCACTAGAAAATAATCTATTCTCAGACATGCAATCAAGAGTGTAGGAAAAAATATAAAAATATCTGTAGTACAGTTGTTTATTATTACGTGGGGCATAAAATAGTGTCCATGAATAGCTATTTAAGTAACAATGAATGTAAGGGCCTATTAACATTTGAGGTAGGCAAGTACAAGCCAAGGCGAAGCCGCGGCTTGTTGCCTGCCGAAAATGTTAATAGGCAATGCATTCCGCGTTATCGTTTTATATTTTTCCCGCTGCTTATCGAAAGTTTCCTAGATTTAAAAAAAAAACTTTTGTTTGTCACCTGTCACCAGGATTAATTTTCGTGAGTCGTGTTACCTGTGAGTATCACATGCCATATAAACGCTTGCAATTATAAACAAACGTCTAAGGCTGCATCTTGCGTTGCTAATTTTATTATCCTAGGAACTTAATAGTATAATTAAGTTCCGTTGTCAAGGGAAAACAGAAAACAAATTTAATCACCGACTTACACGTTTTGTTACTAAGGCTGTATCACTGACTTACGTGATCAGCAGCGGGAAAAGTTTATTTAATGGATTTTATACATCCTCTAAGTTTGTGTGCTAATTTGGATTAATTGAAGTAGTCTACAACAAACATAAGTGAAGCACATGTAAATGCCGCTGCTTCAGGAGCGTATTCTACTAATCGAAATGAGAAAAAAGTTGGTATGAAGATTGGTTAAATTGTATATTTTATGCTGAATTCATAGCAAATTTAGACAGAGGTTTATAAATTGTAGGTCAAGCAAAGGTGCAGGGAATATCTGCGCTAAATTATGAGAAACACAAAGTTGGATAATGATTAATTTTACCTGATTTGCACTTCCTGGAAAATTAATTGCTCGTACTTAAACATAAGTCAAGTATGCAAGACATCAGCGAACCTTAAACCATGTTTTTGGGTATTTAAAACCAATTAGATCTAGTTCTCTGCCAGTCCTTTCTGCTTCTACTTATTTTCTTTCTTTGGTTCTTTCGTCTACCAGAATTTTCATTTACGTGGATATGGTTTGTTATATACGCACTCGACGTCATTGGTGGCTTTCATTAGATTTTTAACACTTTTCTCCGGCTTCTTAATATTTGCCGGTGGTTAGCCGCACTAGCAATATTTTTAGTTGGTTAGTTTTATAAAATTTAAGTTTAAGTTTTAGTTGGTTATGGCAATATATGTAGTCTGCAGCAGTAAAGTAAAACATCAGTAGCGATTTACTGTTTGTGGCAGGCGACAACTAAGAGCGATCATCACGTAGTAAGTTTCATAACTTAGTAAAAAGGTAAAGGTTCAAGGTAATTTCAATTCTCCAACTGGGGGCGGGCTGCTATAGAGACCTTGCGTCCCTCTTCAGCCAAGAATGGGAGTTATAGGGTGGGTGAGAGAAAGAAGGGGTGGAGAATGGAAGAAACGCCAGGAAAGGTGGATAAATACTGCCCCAGCATTTGCTTCAGAGAAAGTACTCTGTTGATTCAAGAAAACCACCTAAAAACCTGAATCTGAGCAGATAGTCGCCGGAATCGAACCCATGACCCCATGACCTCTCGAATGCTAAGTAGACGTGTTATAAGGGTGATTAACTCATAATCATTTAAGGTCTTTCAACAGCTTCAGCACTTCGAACAGGGTTAGCTGGATGCATTAACAGTTTACATCAGTTTGTTGCATTTGTAGGAAAGATAGTAAAAACCGGAAATGTATCTTAATGAAGTTTAAATATTACGCTCTGCTCAATGAGATGAAATATACTATTGTTAATTGTAATGGCCAGTGAGTTCACAGCTCCTCAGATAGACAAAATAGTGTGCATTTTAAACTCGTTTTTATATTAATCATTAATAACGTTTCCATTGCAATTAAAAATGAGTTTAATTAATATTCTTGCTGACTACCTACACCACAATTCAGTTCTTCTTTGTAGGATAACAAGGTAATATTTTTTATCTGTTAATGATTTTATGCTCTACTTAAAGAACTTAATAATCTAGCAAGTTGACACTTAATTAGTATAAAAGAAAATTTAAAACTGAAGTGACTAAAAATAGAGATCTTGGAATTTTAGGTTCCAAAAAAAAAATACCTTATTTGTGAATGAAATAGGAAAATGCAATGTAGTATTTAGCAACAAAGCAAGTATTTAGCCATTCAGTATTATTTCCCATCAAGTTCTCCGCATCTCTTTCTAGGATTAAGCAGGTCTTGTTCAAATTCACGATCCCACTGTTTTTCGTACATATTACTTCATCATATGTGTCAAAAACGAGTCCCCTTGAAATCCCTTTTTAGCCGAACAGTTTATTAACTTGTTTTTAATGATCACCATCTGCTACAGCAACAGCCAGGCGTGTTGTATTACGATGTAGGTCAACGATATTGGCACTGCCAGGTTTACATTCACAACATTTATATCGTATACTTCTATCAAGAGTGCTTCACCGTAGATGGAAATGAATTTCCGTTATGGTTACGTTTTCAGCAATTAAAATTTCACTTAGTAGCTGTCATTGGATTGAGGAGTACCGCGATTTATGTGAGTAGGTTAATTATTAATTAATTTTTTGTAGGACTCCTCCGTAATTCTGAAATCTTTTATCAATAGCTTTGAAAATGATAACAAATTATTTCCTGTAGTATATATTATTATTATTAAATTATTACTAACACCTTTTTTGTTATTTTATCTATAGAGTTTACGCAAGATTGATATGAATTCAGCCATACCGGAAATGTTTAAAGATACCGCCAACTGACGTCATTCGTACATGAAATTCGTTCTCGTTCGATAATACACGAACTACACGTCGCAGGCGTAGTAGCTGCAGATGCAGCGTAGTCGGAACTCCTGGTTGACGATGAATACTAATTCGCTTTTTAACACTCTAAAGTGTTTACGTGAATTGTGGCTGTCAGTCAGAAACAAATAGTGTAATTATAAACAAGTTAAATACTTTAACTAATTAAAAAAAATCCTAAACGAAATACTTAGTCAAAGTCTAACCTAATTTCCGGTATTATAGTAGGCTGTGTAAATGTTTGTAATTTAATTAGAAGTTTAAATGGTGCAGTATAACAGTCGCGTAAATATTCATTACTAAAAATGTCGCTTCTCGAATCTTTGATTGTAGTTTCGGAAAAGGCAGCAAACATTGCTCGCATTTGCCGCCAAGAGCAGCATTTATTCCAATTACTTGTCCAAGAAAAAGGCGATGCCGAGTCCAATCCACGTTTTGTGCAGGATTTCAAAACTCTGGCCGACGTCCTCATCCAGGAAACGGTGAAATACGACGTGGGAAAGCAAGTAAGACAGCTAAATAAAGTCTAATATCCCGATTCCCATTTATTTTTATTTAGTTTCCAGAACTCAAAAATCACGTGAAGGGAGAAGAGAACAACACTTTCTCCAACAAATTAGGAGAAACTATTTGCGTGGAAATTCAAAACGATGTGGGTGAAACTGCCAAATTGCTGGAAAAGGTCTTGAATGGAGACGACAGGGCTGCAAAACTGTTGGCAGAGGAGGTACATAAAAGTATATTGCTGGAAGAAGTCAATGCGAGTAATGAGAGTTTGCCTAAGGACTTTGAAATTGACTGTTCTGGACTGGGAGTTTGGATCGATCCCATCGGTAATTTCGAAGTATAGACCTTACAAAAATTACTGCAATACTAAATTCTAGATTCTACGGCCGAATATATAAGTGGAAGGGAAATTTCTGGGGAAAATGGCATTTTTGCAAGCGGGTTGAGATGCGTCACTGTGCTGATTGGAGTTTTTGAAAGGAGTACAGGTGTTCCTTTAATTGGAATTGTAAATCAGCCGTTTTCTGAGCAGATAGGGGATCAGTATGTATTAAAAAAATCAGAAAATTCGGTTATATTATACGTACCCATTTTGTTTTGGCTTTAAGAGCAAGAAAAAAATAGAATAAAATGTGGCAGTTTTACTTGGATTGGATTAGAGTTGAGAAAATCATTTTCTTGTTTAACTACTGCAGTGTAACAATAACATAATAACCACAACTAAATGTGTAGAAGTAACGATTACCATTAAATTAAAATTTACTGCCCTGGGGCTACAGGCTAAATAACGTTTAGGAAGTTGGACTCAACAACATTTGGTGTTTAAGTTTAGAAATATATGCGTTAATTCCTTCAGAAATAAACTACGTCAGAAATAGAAATTGCAGTTGTGTAATAGATGTTACCATGTAATTGCTCTTCAAATATCACTTGTTTAACATGAATTCACTTCACATGTTAGAATTACAAATACGATTAACAAAACGAAATTTGTGCAAGCTACAATACTAGACATGTTATAAACTAGAAATTCAAGGAAACTACTTCATATTTTAAATTTCCACATACAGTTTCCTCTTTGACCGCAGTTACTAATCACAGTCTGTCTCATAGGTGGCGCGGGCAGTGCCATTGGGGATTAACAACGGCTGCAGGCAGCGCTTCTTCCCGCTCTAACGTCGATTCAAAAACGCGCACCAATACGCTGTGCCTCAGTAGCAGTGAGGACGAAAGCATCAAGAATAGTTTAAGGGATAAAGGATTCACTTTGGTGGAGGCGGCAGGGGCTGGGTATAAGATATTGACGGTCATAACGGGGCACGCCGATGCTTACGTTTTATCGAAGGACACCACCTTTAAGTGGGACACTTGCGGACCCCAGGCTATTCTAAAGTCCCTAGGGGGCGACGTATTAAAGTTTGATGATGCGGTGAAAAATTCTTACAGAGCTTTGGAGTATAGGGACAATCCTAATGCTGAGGATGATGATAAAATTGTGAAGTGTTGTAATGTAGGTGGGATACTGGCGTACAGAAACAAAGAGATTTGTAAGGAAGTTGTAAACGCTTTAAGTTTGTAGTCTGCAAGCTAAATATACAAATATATGTGGAAGGTGGTTAGTTGTATTTTTTATTTGCATAACATGCGCATTATATTATCTTAAGGTGTTTTATTTGCTATTGAATCTATCAAATGTCTGTGGTTTATTTTTGTACTTACAACGTCTTTTTGAAGACTTAACTTTCTAAAAGTTGAGTTGACTTGTTAAATTTAATAATAAAAGTTTACTGACCTTGAAAGATACCACTTACTGACTTTTGTTTGATTAGATCAGTCTTAATCCTGACTTAATTTTGAATTGACCTAAGTGTGCAGACTCAACTGCATTTGAAAGTGATCGAATCGCTTTGAAAACTGAAAATTTAAAGGTTTATTTCAATTAGCCGTAATAGCAGATAGGAAGTACACAGAGAACGTTGAAAGAAAAACGGTGTGCGAATCGAATGTCATAATGGTTTCTTTTGGTGCTGGCACATAGAAAAAAACGTTTAGCAGTTGTTACAATTTTTGGCAGGGCCTCACTATTTAGAGAAACTTAATATCTAGGTAGCAATTTCTCTTATTATGAATATCATGCAATATAGTGGTGAAGATTCTGAATTTAGACCAAGAAACCTAATTTTGATTCCCAGCGATTTTAACGGTTAAGAGAATCTACTGCTAACTTCCACTACAATTTCCCAATTTCAGTTTCATAACCGTGAGTTGTTAATGCGTAAACTTCCTCAAATAAAATATTTCGAATTTGTTCAGCAGCGAAATAAACTTTAGATGCTTTAGAATAACACTGGATTTAGTAAAGAGCACAATATGCACAAGGGTCCCGAGTGGTGTAGCTTGAACAAGCGTCCACGTTCGATCAGCAGAGTTAAGCAACGCTGTCTCTGGTCAGAACTTGGATGGGAGTTCCACGGCTGCATCTCTCGGAGCCTCGTGGTACGGCTATCACGGAAAAAAGTTGGTCCCGGCGGTCATACAACATCATGACAGTCGTTAGTGGGGTTGGAAGTCCTCATAACCGCACAGCGACGCCTATAATTGGCCTAACGGCTGTTGGCTGAGTGCGAATTAAATAAATAAATAAATAAATAAAGTCGTTGGTTTATGCAAGTACAAAGAATCTACAAAGGGCTTTACAAGGAACTTCCCTTGCAGATGGAATTCACATCGATCGCTGCATATTTTTGCCTCTTTTGCGATGTTCAACCTGTATATATTAGGTACCAAAGGCATATTTTCGTCTTAGCTATACTTACTTTTATCTAACTAATATTTTTTGAGTTAAAGCAAAACTAGATAAAAAAAATTTAAGATGCTCACCCTGTATATATTTGTCCGATAATATAATTCATTGGGTTTTGAGCCAATCATCATCTTTTAAATTTAGGACATTGGTCAATAGAACCTTCTACCATACTCACGATTTTCGATTGGGTATGAGCTAACTTGGTTTTGTTTCAGTGTCAAATGAACTAATTTAGAAATGTCATTTGATTTTTCTAAGTTAGATCGTGCGTTTTAAGCATAAAAACACAAAAAGTATGTTCGGAACAAACATTAATCATTAGCATTGATACTAAAGTAATATAATGGCATTACGTTCTCTCTGGTATATATTTTAAATCATTATATTATATTTTTAAATATAATTTGTGGTAGGTACGCTTGATATGCTAATTTTTGTAAGAATATCATTTCGTTATAATCCCAATGCAAGAAAATACAACTTGCCCTTTGGACTCGTTGTATTTTCAGCTTTGGGATTATAACTCATAATATTAATAAAAAACCGTCGATAATAAGCGTACTACTTATTATATTACCGCTGAAAGTATTTTCGGTTTCAAGCCAGATAGACAGCTAATTCACATGCAAAACCTCGTCTTCCTCTAACCAACAGTTTTTGAGCTATACCGCCAGCAGGCAGATGAACGGCGCCCACAGAGGGAGAGACCGACATACATACAAACGAAATTAAGAAAAAAATGTTTCTCGTCATTTAAGGTCCCTGAACGTGAAGAATGAAAACAATTGGGAAGGTTATTATCTGGAAACATTTATAAGTGGTGTCCAAAGTGTTAACACGTAGAAAATTTTTATTTAAGAGTAATGCAATTTATAGGTAAACTATGGCCAATATTAATTTTACTATTATAAACACTTGCTGTGGAGTGTTTAAGGTAGAGGTCATGACATTTTTCACAACTATGGTAGATATATATAGTTCTTGCAATGCACACATCACAAGAACGGCTGACAAAGTTAACTGTAGCAATTGCCAAAGGGTTTATCACATGGGATGTCCTTAATCTGAGATATTTTCTTTATCGAGTGGGGACGGTGGTTGTGTAAGTTATGTATTATATCGAACCAACATTATCAGCAATTATGGAAAAGTCAAACCACTTACTAGAAGAATTAACATCCATTACAGCATGTGTTGTTTTATGTCACACAGCGATTGATAAATAAATGTTTCCCCAAAATTTAAAAAGTAGAAGCATTTTTATCTGTTGAACTCTACAAAACGCAATATCGATAAAATAAACTGGGAACTATCATGCAATACTACTTCAATGTAAGTTGTGAATATCTAAAACAGTACCGTAATCAAAATCGTCCAACGTCCTGCTAAGCTAATCCAGATAGTTCAAATACAGGTGCCACCAATTTGATTGTACAACAGCTCGCAAACCTAAGCTGGTAAGATAGTAATCGCAATTTACAATGAAGTGGAACTCTTATAATTGCACTTATCAGACACAGAATAAGTTAAACTATATTATAGAAAGAATAAGGAATAAATGTGGCGTAATTCAAGTCGCATTTATTTTCAATACATGCAGGTAAAGAACATGTCATGAATTGGTCTACAGTCGGCTTGACTGATAATTCTTTTAGTCAAAATGCACCTGTACACGAAGACTAAAACTACTGTGAGTTTAATAAGAACACCTAAATACAACTAATTTCATTTACAACAACTTAAGATTTATAAGGTTACTTATTAACTACTAAATTCTCAGTTCAGTTTGACCAAGAAAACTCGGTAGGCGTTTTTAAGATTTCTAATAAGCCTATCAGAGCAGCTCTTAATTTCGGACTTCTAAGTCACGTACATAAACGTGACATTGCATAATTGCTTTATACTGCTGTGTATCTTGAAGATTGTAGGTTTCACACGCCAAAATTCGTCAAGCGGTCGATACCTCGCAAATGACCTCTAATACAGTTTACAGCTCTACCAAAGGAATTTGCTCCAACGGGCAAGTATTTTTAGTGTAATTTTTATGGCCAAGTGGCAATTGTTGCGTTTCTGATCACGTATTAATAATTTAGCTTCGCCCAATATTTCGGTCTATGGGGCAAACTCTACATAAATTTACCCTTGTACTTCCGTGAGATTCAAATACTTTCGCCTTCCCAGAGAAAGGCACGTTCTAAATACCGGCTTTCAGCCGCCTGTTGTAACTTTTATATGACAAATTTGCCTACTAAATCCTACCTTAAAAATATTTACTTTACAAATTGCTTATGGCTAACTAAAGTACACTCTATTCGTACAACCGCGTTTAATTCATTTTCACACAAGAACACAAATTGTAACAATATACGTATACATAAAAAGTAAACAATCTATGACGTTTACATGTAAATAGTTGAAGCAAATACCTTATAAAGTTCGCGGGGTGTACGTTGCGTTCACAGTCCAACGTATGTAATTTTTAATTTCAAATGTAAGTTAAAAAACATTAGGTACTCAGAAATACACACATAGATCACTATCATTAGTTCATCTACACATTCGCTCCGACACATTGTTATTCAAAAACATACGGGGTGGGACACGAAACTTGTAGCACTTGCTTTTGCATTTTGCGTTATATTACAAAAAGCAATATAAATACATACAGCAAATATTGTTTAGTTTGATATTTACCAACTATGATCTGTTTTTAATGAATAAAAAATATAATGATCGACTCTGTTTTTATATGGGTTGCAGTAGAAAATCTTCAGGGGCTTCGTGGCCCACCCGGTATGGTAGTACCTAGCTTATCTGTTAAAGCCAACGTTCATCAAGGAAAACAGCTTCAATCTCGCCTAATGGCTGGTTGGGAAAGGATCAACGTAGGTGAATGGTGCAACCTACAAAAGCGAAGTTAAAGCTGAACAGTAATCGCGAACAAATCCATGACTTAGAAAACCCCAAATGTCCAAGTCCATAGTAAAAGTCCCACAATCTGTCAACAAAGAAAATAAAAACTTTGAGGAGTAATCCAGGGAACATTCTATACAAAAGCCTGCATAGTATGATAATATGTAATTCTACAAAACCAAAAACAGAAAGCCTTGAAATAATAGAACGCCATTAACGTACCGGCGAATAATGTCTACAAAATACTCACTTCCGACAGAATTAGCTTAACGTTTTCTTCCCAGTACTATGTGCCATAATCAGGAGGTGCGAACTTATTATTGAAAACCATTTAAAATGTGACTTAACTGTGTAAAGTCAATTTTTCAACACATGCGTTTACGGTCTGACTCACCAAGAAGTACAGTTTTTATTTACATCCACCAACCCATCCTATTTCCCGAATCTTACCAACATACAACAACTTTTGGTAGAACTAAGCGAATATCGCAACCTTTACAATGCTTTTTAAAAACCAGGCATTAGTAAGGCTGCCAACCGTCCCGCATTGTGCGGGACGGTCCCGCAATAGCAGTGCTAGTTCCGCATTCAAATACTGCATTGAAAATGTCCCGCAAAACGTCAAATGCGTCCCGCTAGTCCCGCATTTCTTAGTCTCGAATGCTTACGAAACCTCGGCCCTACGCGCCTCCCAAACTCCATTCTCGATCTGAAAAGTGTAACTTACCATTCATGGTACGTAATACACTATTGAAGGTAAGAGTAAAGGACAGTAATTTTTTTCCAATATCTAGTTATAAAGCTGTATTTTATCTACGAAAATATCTATAATTAAGTAACATTTTAACGATGAGTGTGGATAAAATGCTACTTTATTCCCTAGTAAATAAAATAGTCCATAATCCATAGCAACTAGCAAAATAAATACGTGCTACCGTGGTAACTAGTACAAAAACAAGCAACATGATATTTATTTGAAATTATGTATCCAATTCCAAACTTTATATAACTAAATTTAGGTATTGCAAAAAAAATTGATATGACACACTTGAATAAAGAGATTTTATCGGCAAACGTCACAAAAGTGACAACTTCTGTGTCTTTATTGACAAGGTAAAAGTGTCACTTTATCGGATTAAGCAGATAAAATAGCAACCTTTCCGTAGGTACTTTATCTGCCTAATCACACAAAATACAAAACTCAAACATTTCAGCGAAATTTTTACAACGTAACCACGGAAAATTTGTATTAGGCATTAGATTATTTTTCATTTACTTGCTAATAATTAGTGTTACTCTTTATCAATTTTTAATTTATCTGACTTTATGTGGCTTAGCTGAATTATTTGCCTCACTAACGTTCAGCTAAAAAAAACTTCAGCTTCTTCACATAAAGTATCACTTTTACTCCTAATAACATAATCTACTATTTTCTTCAAACGGCAGTAAAATATGGCATTATACGGCTGGATTGATGATGCTAAACTGTCACTTTATTGCCAAGCGGCAGATAATATTATCTGCCGCTGACGAGCGGCAGATAAAGTTATTATCTGTCGCTGACGACTTTATCTGCCGCTCGTCAGCGGCAGATAAAGTTATTATCTGCGGCTGACAACTTTATCTGCCGCTCGTCAGCGGCAGATAATATTATCTGCCGCTGACGAGATCAAGTAATTTTCTTCGAATTTTGTTCACAAAGTTGTAAATAATATGTTATAAAAACGTTTGAAGAAAAAATACTATATGTTATTCGGAGCAAAAGTATCTTTATGTGGCTCGGTTGTACTTATCTGCCTCGCAAGCTCGGCAGATAACCCGTCCAGCTTCGCCACATAAAATATAACTTTTGCTCCTAATAACATAATATACTATTATCTACTCCAGCGGGATAAGTAACGCATTACGTCACTCATTTGACACTATTTCAGTTAGGTAATGAAGCTCATTACACCACTCAGTTATGTAATGGTTTCATTACGCAACTGAGTTGTGTAATGACTTCATTGCGTAACTGAAATAGTGTCAAATGAATGACATAATGACATTTGCCTACTAAAATATTTTTGAAAATGACATCTGACATTTCTCTTAATGCACTTTTTTCAATTTTAGGCAGTCGTAGATAAAATTTTGTACAATACATGTGTGATAATGCATCATTAATATACTTGTGTGCTTACATACACGCATATTAATGATGCTGTTATCCCACTTGCATAGTAAATAACTATTATCAAACCCGCGCCAATCGGTTGTTCAAAAAGGCGGTTAAAATCTTAATAGTAGGCATCTTTTGGAAACAACCTTGCAGTTGCACGACAAATACCCGGTAAGAAAAGTGTTGTTATAGTAGTCTCATTTCAATTATATCCGACCACACCGATTACTTTCTGGAATAGTGAAATTTAATATCGTTCACTAGGCGGCAATAAAAAATAAGGCGATTTACAGACGCGGGTTTTAATTACAATTCAAGTTCATATATGTTCATGTTAGTGGTTGCAAGAAATACGTAAAATTATAAATTATGATGAAACTAGAAACAGATATTTTTGAGGGGGCCAGGCCCCTCTGAAAATTATTGGTCATTGGCCCCCGTGGCTCCCGCGGCTCCTACGCGCCTGAGTAGCATACATAACTATTATTATATATCTGCTCAAGGTACCCATGTCCCGCATTGAGGCTTTCAATAGTTGGCAGCCTTAGGCATTAGTCCATTAAGAGTGCAAACTGGTTTGTTTTTATCTCGCCCAGGTTCACTTGGCAACCAAAGCAAAGTCGGACGGAAGTGACTAAATGTTCGAGAAGCAGGATATGTAATTCACCAAAAGTGGAGGTAACGTCAAAATGGCGTAACAACGTCGAACAATGCCTTGCAAACTAAAAATATTTATTTAAAAATCGTCTAAATGATGTAGAGTTCTAGAGCTGTATTTTAGGATTAATTGTCTAGAAATAACTCGGCGTTCTTGAGGTGAAAAAAGAGAACGTTTTCGTATTAGTAAATCCTGTTGGGAATACAATAGGATTCAACTTAGAAAGTAATATGATAGTTGCAGTGCACAGTGCAATAGTATAAGTCGTCCAAACCAATCTAAAGAAATTATCCTGAAATTTATCAGGAGATTTGACAAGAATAAATGTCTACTGCGCAAAATGATTAAAAGAGAACTCAGGGCGATTTATTGTGAAGAGAATCTCTTAGCAAAATATAAATCTTTACCAATACCGCATGAAAAATAAGACCTCATCTCTCCGGCTTGATGTCAGCACAATAAGGCCGAAGAGGTTCTCATTTTCATTCATGATTTCGGCTTTTTCGTGCTGACGTCAGACCGGAAAACTGAGGCCTTGTTTTTCAGCAGGTATTTTCTTTACTCAAAAGCTCGGAAATGCAGACGTAACAATAGTATCAAGTATTTATAGTGTCACAATAGCAAAATCTTAAATGAGCGTCACAGATCAGAGCAGGGTGTATTTAATGAAATCCGCTGAGGATTTTAAAGATGTTCATTATAGGACAAAGTATTTAACCTAACTGACCAATGCTCAAGAATGTACTTTATGAGTATGACCTACTGAATGAGAATCAGTAATGTTGCAGGATGTGCGCGATTAGATGTAGCCACCATTTTGGAAATAATTCTATTTTCAAAATTAAAATTAAAAATATATACCTACTGTAAAAGTGATAGGTAATAGCAGTTTTCTAAAAAATAATAGCTTTTTAACCCACCTCATATGTGGCCCTACTCGAATTAATAGTAGTTTGTTTAACAAGTATATAACATCGCCATTATATGACGTCAAATAACATGTGACTAAATCAAAACGAAATCAAGCTTGGCTTGGATTTTTTTTTTAAGTCATATGCTGTATTACTACTGATATTACGCTTGTGTGTGTAATCAAGAACAACAAAGTACCTACTACTGGAAGCACATGAACTAGAACCATACAAATTATTAACAGAAGTTGGATTAATTTGTTTCAAAACCTTTCAACCTTCAGTAATTTCCATTTGCTGTGAAGTTTTAAAACTATCATGGCCGCTTTGCCATCAGCACATAGTGTGGCAGATAATCTTAACAAACAATTTCCGGTGTATCTTTCTGGATTGGCTACTCATAGAAATGTTGCCACTTCTTTCCCCATTATCTACACGTTCCAATAAAACAAATCGTAGTTTTATTAACTTGAAGTTATAGATATTAACGATACAAGTTTGATTATGAGCATCTTAACGACACGAGTTTGATTGCCAAAAACGAGGCGGTGAGCCGAGTTTTGCGGCAATCAAACGTGTCTCGTTAAGTGCCATAAGCAAACGTGTATTGCTCAATATTTTATCTTCATCAATAAATTCTGGTTCCACGTATTTCTTCATACAAAAAGAGTGCGGTAATATTTATTACCGCACTGAGTGCGGTAATATCTATCCATTACCGCACTCAGTGCGGTAATGAAGTTCTTAACGATACTAAAATTGATTTGGTTAAGAGTCTATAACAACACTGATGAAGATAAATGTCATTTATTGAAAATGAAGAACATGAAATTTCATATTACACTAATGTAATACGAGCCGCTTTATGTATTTAGGTTAGTTCATAATGCACTTATTATTTGATACAGTTGTTTTCACATACTGTGAATGTGGATGGGAAACAATTGCAAATTTTGTTATATTTTATTATATGTACGTATAATATAATATGAGTAGGCTTCGAATCGTCAAAGTCATATTGCTGAACAGTTGTAAATTTAAGAAGTCTTTGAAAAAAATAAGGTCCTCGTGATGTACGCCACTGGAATTGTCATAGTAATAACAATAAAGAGAAAACAATAAATTATTGTAGCACGGTCATCTCAGAATGATGATAGATAGCCAAAAACATTATGGGAATGGGTTCCTTCAGAGAAACGGAAGAGGAGGCGACTTAGAAATACCAGGATGAAAGGAGTACAAGAAGCCATAAGAAGTAGAAATCTTGATGATAATCAGTAGGAGAATAAAACAGAGTGGCGCAGAGGGTGCGAGAGACGATATACAATATTCTAGTTGTAGATAATATTTTTGCATTTTCTAAATTAATAAATTGTAGATAAATATGTCAAGTACAGAAGAAAACAACTGTTGTCAGATTAAATGAAGATTAAAGAGTGTAAAAGATTATGTACAAAATCGGTAAAAATATCTTAATGTTTCTAATAATGCTTAATAAAAGTTAAAGAAAAAACCAGGCAACGTAAATTACATTATTTTGCAAAAAAAAAACAATTGGAGTCAGTAAGAATTAAATTTGCGCCATGAGCAGTCTGATTGTTAGCCAGGCGCTTTATACGCTAGGCTAAAGAACTCTACCCCACGTACTTGCTTGTCGTTGCATTATGAACCGAGGACGAAGTGTGCTCTACCGGTGCCGATGAATATGTGACACACGCACCCAGGCAAACACAACACGCGTTATCTATAAGCATGCCAACCGAGGCATGTTGAAAATAAATACACATTATTGGAAGGGAGTCTCTTGCATATTAATTAACATAATCTCTAAAACCTTTTTGTGGCATCATATAATTCATGTTCTTTTTATGGGTATTGCGCCACCTGCAAAATTGAAAATATTAAATATCAAACGCATCGAGGGAGAATCTGTTATCGTTATCAAAGAATTAACAATTAAAACTAAAAATAAATAAGGAAAAACTTTAGTTTTTCACTGGGATTGAGAAGTGACCAACCTTTAGCGAATTGCTTGACACTGACAGTTGACTGCCTACTTGATCTGATCTTTAAGAATCGACAGCCAACTTTTGTCTAAAAATATCGAGAAACAATGCATTTTTCTTCGTTAAGCAATATACTCCGTTTCTTTAATTGTACATTTAGTTGACATCAATTTTTTAGACAAGAACTTTGTGTTATGCTATTGTATTTTGTGGTTGTTATTCGAAACATGTTCTGTAACTTTAGACTTGTCGAAATGATATTTTTTAATCATATGTTTAAGTTCTTTAACTCTGACTTCTAAAGGCCTGGATGTTTCAGCGATGTAATATCTCCCGCATTCATATAGAATACTATATACTCGTACAGTTCTTTGAATGTTGTTCTTCGTTGAATGATTTAATGCCCATAAAATGAACATGAATATTAATTAAAGCTATTTTTAAAATAAGGTTGACCTATAACAAACAAAAATATAATTAGTTTTCATTTATTTCATTGTGGCTGTTTTGCGGCTATTCTGCCACGTACTATGTCTTCATTGCGATCATCGAGAGTGTCTTTTTCATTGGCCGTATATTATTAAAGCTTTTTTCTGGCATTTGGTAGTTTTCAGCTTCAGCTTTCTACGTTAAATACATGGCCAACGACAAATTACAACAAACAATAATTTAGGTTTTGTAGTTGAAAATCTTCAACAAATGCGGAATTCGCCGTTTTATTTACAGTAATTGTTCACTTCGAATTTGTAATCAGCTACCTCAAAAGTCCCTATATATATTGAAGATCTGCAGATAAAAGTTACAATGGGATCTGAAGTTTTTATATGTGCACCGTGTATTTTCCACCGTTAACTACACTTACTGATTACAGAATCTTATATAATAAAGTATGATCAAAAATTATTTTCATCCAGTATGACCATGGACTACTTCCTAATTTATGAATGCAACTACATTTATACTTAAATTTCAAACTTGACATTTGCTTTTTATGTGATTTATAGTTGCATTAATAAATTAGGAAGTATTCCATGGCTATGCTAAATGAAAATAAATTTTGATGATGCTATACATTGAAAGGGGTATTATTCTTGATAAACTTTTACTTTTTGATGGCTTTCGACACATTTCATAAATTTTCTTAACTTGACACGAACTCACACGGTAACTATTTACTTCAAAGGTAGAATATTATATCTTTTTTTTCTAATATTTCAGTGTCATTAGGAGTACGAATTTAATTATGACTGAAGATGTATATATCATTCATTACTTGAATGCGGCTAGGACTACGCAGTAGCATAGAGTAAAACGCCATCATATTAATGCTAATGAGCATTATAGCTACAAGATGGTAAATTTTATTGAGTATTATTACAGACTACGCGATACGGATTGGTATATTTTAAATATTTATAATATACAAGGTTATCACAAAGTAAGGGATATATTTCAGCTTATTATATATTTGTAACAAATTAAGCTAATAAGAACAAAGTAAACGATATTTAATTGCTTACCTGGTTACCGCAAATGTTGAATATGACCTCCATTTTGTTGGTGTAAGATTACCAACCAATACAATCCCATTATTTAAGCAGTTCGATTTCGTTTACTTTTTGTTGTTGGCTTGATTTGTTAAAACTATGTAAGAATTGAAAGTATATCCTTAACTTTATAATAACCGCGCACATTCAGCAGTTGAAAGATTTTATGAACTTTTTGACTTAGCTCTTCGCTTCTCCATTCTTAAAACAATAGGTACGTGTAAAACTCCATAGCTTGCATCCTCTGTTATAAAAATGTAAAATAAAAAATAGATTAAATCGTACATACCAGGTGTCCGTTCTCAAAGTCGAACATAGGCGATTAACATTGTATTTAACGTCTTTGCCGATTCCTGCTCGCCAATTCAACTTACAGGGAAGGTAATGGTATCAATGGAAAGATAAAATTATTCGGCATCAAATGATAGCAATAATAATAGCCAAGATGCGATTTTTATTTTAAAATAGTAATTTAAAACTTGGGAATTTTTAAATATGCCATGCCTTGCTTTTCAAGTTCGATAGCATTTTTCAAAACAAATGGTAATTAGTTGGAGTATATCAGGTGTTTTCTGTCAACGTCTGTTAAAATTATCTACAGGAAAATGAATTATTTCAATGAAGAACGAGTGAATGCACTAATGTTAATTGCCTATGTTCGACTTTGAGAATGGACAGCCGGTATAATAGGCACTATAACGATACAGTTCATCCGAAATTCGTGGTACTAAAGAAAAAAGTCAAGCGAGCTCATATTCTGAAGCAATTGAGTAGTTCATTCAAATGGAACGGAAGAACTCTGTCCATTTAAATAATATACATTAAACTAAACTATTTATTGATTAGATGCATAAAAATCTAGTGTGATACACGCACACAACTTCCTTTTACAGTGATCTTATAATTGGGCAAAAATTTGATTTAAAATTTTTGAGCATTTGTCAAAATTTTTAAAAAATTATAAATTCTGCAAAAACGGTGCAAAATAGAGCGTTAGCTAAGATTCAATTTTCTCTAGAATTTTAAGCTGAATTCAAAAATGTAATAATATACGGGGTGTTCTATTTAAAATAGGAGTTAATAAAAAAATTGAAAAAAAAACAAAAGAAACCCATTCTAGAAGTATTCAACTGGAATATCACCTATCTCACGTCAATACACATTAAAAATGTAATAAAAATGAGAAGTTTGAAAAAAATAGTTAGAGCCGGTTTTGAAAAAATCGAAAAAACTGAAAAATCACAAGAGTAAACACCTACTTCCGGTTATGCGATTTTCTTCAAAAGCTTGCTGTCGCATCTACATAGTACACAAAACTTATATGTGAAGTTTCAACCCCATACCTCTTTTCATTTTTGAGATATTCTGTTCACAGGCACACAGACAGACAGACACACAGACAGACAGACCAATGAAAAAAAATATGTTTTTTGGGATCAGGGGACTCTAAAACGTGAAGATCCGTTGAAAACTCAATTTCGAATTTTTGGGGTGAATCCAATACTTCCTTTATAGTAAAAGGAAATAATAATGATGCCCACTTAAACGGAACAATGAAACAGCAAATGCAGTTCACTTTGAATCTATATGCATTGTAAGCGATATTGATATTGTCTATAAAACAGTTACTATTTACACATTTGTAAACCCAAAAAGTCTGTGGGATTTGATGATATTTTTTTTTAGTGAAACAAGCTAGCGCTAAAAAGCCTACTTTTAGTAGTGGTCGTAGATAATAGTATATTATGATACTAGTGTATAAGTACGCCTTTAAAGCACATGCGAAGAGTTTAAGAACACGACGCAAAGCGGAGTGTTTTTAACGTCGCTAGTGCTTTAATGACACTTATACACGTGTACCATACGCTACTTTTTCTACGATCGTAACAGAAATATAAAAACTCAGTTCGGTGACACTTTTTCCGTCACATTGCTAAAAAGACCGAATTTGGGCGCTCCTATTAAGAGTGCTTCAAAAGTCGCTTTTGACACTAGAAACTGTGCAAAAACTTTGTTTAGTCATAAAACACATAATTTAGTAATTTCTCGATATGATTTCTATTTTTAGCATTATATGGGTCGATTATAAAAATTTATTTAAAAAAAGTTAGACTCTTGAAATGCCACTTATGTCACTTTTAGGTGAATAAAATTATGAAGAATCCAAAAAGCTAATAATATACCAGATATACTATTTAAAATCAGAAGTTGATACCACTTACGCTAAAATCGGAAGTTGAAAAAATTACTTATATGTCAAAAACTGACGTGTATTTAACACATACGATGCACCAAGTTTCAAAATATAATCTTAAAAAGAAAGAAAAAAGTGGGTGTACCATGATCCCTTTATTCCCGGTATATATATATATTATAACTACGAGTATACTCTTTAAATTTCACTGAGTACATATACCTAGCCTGATTAGTGGAAAATTGTTAAAGTTTGTCCAATTGGTAAAAGTGGGATTGGAGCCAATGTAATCAATTGCAGAACTATATCGAAACCCTAATCGATATCAAAAAATTTTGAAACTGTCCCATACTGAAATAGTAATTATTGTATACGTATTTTAGAAGGCGTTTTATCCACGAAAGAATGTTTAAATGAGAGAACGGGGTTCGAGCACTTAATTTTCTTGAGTGGATAAAGAGCAACTAAAACACGAATACAATATAATGTTTTACAGAACAATTCCATAAATAATGGTAGGTTCTTCCGGGTTATGCCGTGGTCGTCGATGTGAACTTGACGTTTCGCTGCTCATGCTGTCAGCTTCTTCAGAAGTTTTCTGAAGACTGATGTTGGCGGCTTTTGCTCCTGGTTATATACCGAGGAGCCGTTACGGTTGGCTGTTCATGTAGATCTTGTATGTTATTAGGACTTGTCGTTTTTCCGTTTGGTTGCTCAGGTAAAACTTGTTTATGGATGGATTGGTTTTGTAGAGCTACCTTCCATGTGTTACTAAGGCGATAGCCGTATTTTCGATTGAAATTGTTTCGATTTTTAATAATTTCCAGGAATTCCCGAACAACACGAGAGAAGTAGTTTTTAGTCCTGGCTCGTATGTTTACGGAGTCATACTGTATCCTGTAGTCCCCTGGTCTTAATAAGTTTTCATCGATGGCTGATTTTTGTGTGTTTTCAAGTCGTGTATGGCTTTGGTGTTCTTTTATTCGACATTGAATGCTTCTTCCCGTTTGTCCGATGTAAGATTTGCCACAAGTACATTAGACCTGGTAAACGACTTCTGTCTGTAGTCTGGGCAAAGAATCTTTGTTGGAGGGGATCAATCGTTCGACCTTTCTTATTGTACCATAGCGGACTCCGATGTTTTTCGTTTCTAAGACCTTTGTTATTCTGTCGATTACTCCGGCGATGAAAAGAAGGCAGGCGTAATTAATAGGTTTAGGTTTCAGTTCTTTCGGTTTAATGGTGTACTGGCAGGGTTTCCTGATGCCTCGTCGACTTTAGCCATTTCTGTGTAAAGCTTCTTCCATATGTCTCAGTACTTGTGGTTTAGTGTCCTCGTTACAAATAGCGTTGGCCCGATGAATAATAGTCTTGATCAATGATCTCTTTTGTTGGGGATGATGGTGAGACGAAGCATGCAGATAGCGGTCAGTGTGAGTCTTCTTTCGGTATACTGTATGGGCTAATCTCTTGTTAGCGGTTCGTTTCACTAACAAGTCCAGGAAAGGTGGGTGTCCATTTTCTTCAGCTTCCATAGTGAATCTTATTTTGGCATGGTGATTGTTTAAGTGTACTAAGAAAACTTCAAGAGCTGCTTTTTTTGGGGTCATATAACGAAAGTGTCGTCGACGTAGCGGAACCAGCATTAGGGTTTGAGATGGCTGGACTGCATAGTTTCTTTTTCAAAGGCTTCCATAAATATGTTCGCAATGACTGGGGATAACGGAAGCCGAGGAAGTAAGACATGAGACCTGCCGTATATTAAAGTCTGCCAAACCACCAACGAGGAACGTCATCAGAGCCGAAACACAAGCTCTGAAGGAAATCCGCAACAATCCAGACATTGGAGTTCTTCGCGCTGACAAGGAAATGTAAATGTAGTGATGAACAAAAAGGACTACCGGAATAAAATTCAATCACTATTGAAGGATGAAAAGTACTTAACACAAAAGAAGGACCCCACATTGAGGACAGAACGCCAGATTGGAGGAGCTATCAAGAAGTCATTAATACCAGAGTCGGAACATCGACGACTACTGCCTGGCGATACTAGACCGCCCAGACTTTACGGACTACGGACCAGAAGTTCCAGTCAGGACAAACGGGAAGAAGCATTCAAACAATTTCAATCGAGAACTCGGCTATCGCCTTAGTAACAGATGCAAGGTAGCTCTGCAAAACCAATCCATCCATAAACAAGTTTCACGTGAGCAACCAGCGGAAAAAGGACAAGTCCCAGTAACATACAAGATCTACATGAGATAATCTCTGAAACTTCTTTGTGGCGTGAATTCATAATTCATATTCTTATTTTGGTATTTCGCCACTCTGCAAATTAAAAATATTAAATGACGAAAATATTAATAACGAACGGGCAGATTGTCCCTCGAAACATTCGTTATTAGTATTTTCGTCATTTAATATTTTTAATTTGCAGAGTGGCGAAATACCCACATAAGAATATGAATCTACATGAGCAGCCAACCGTAACGACTCCTCGGTATATAACCAGGAGAAAAAAAGACACCAACATTAGTCTTTAAAAAGGTTCTGAGAAGCTGATAGTATGAGCAACGCAACGTCAAGTTCAAATCGACGACCGCGGCATAATCTACAAAAACCTACCATTATGGACAATGGCTTGCATTCAACTCAATAAATATCTAAAAAACATAAATTTTGTATTGAAATCCGTGAAAAATCATGGGGACAATTTAGAAAATACGGAGAAATCAAATTAATTTATAATTAGAGTCGCCTGTGATTCATGTTATACGTTTGAGAGTACTGAAGTGTATTGTCAGTCTATGTCAAATTCGAGGTTAGCAGGTTAGTTTTTTTTGTTATTTGACACAGACTGACGCAAAATTTATCCTGAAAATCTCAAATTTTATATAGCTTGATTGTTTTTACCAACAATGCAGTAGCAAGTGACATGGTTTTTACAGCGTACATACATCAAACAAGTAAAAACACTCATTCCAAATGTTGAAACCTGTCTAGAGTGCCTGGGACAGTAATTCGGGGGGTATTTCTAAGCTTGACTATCAGATGGCAGCACAAAGTTCTACCAATCAGAGCCAGTAGATATAGAAAGTACCGCCACGTCCGCCATGTTTATTCCTCTGACATATGCGTCACTTTGAGGTTTGTAACACAATTCCGTCAACGTGACGTTTGTTGGCAATCCAAAACTTTACTTAAAATTGGCAAGACTGTAAGTCAATTTCAAATTCGAGGTTAGCAGGTTAGTTTTTGCGTCAGTTTTGACACAAACTGGAGCAAAACATAACCTGCTAACCTCGAATTTGACATAGACTTACAGTCTCGCCAATTTCAAGTAAAATTTTAGACATACCTGAATCAGTCATTGCTGGTGGGAACAAAAATGGCGGCGATAGCGGCATTTTTACGGATCAAAGAATGGCGGTATTCTCTATATCTACTGGCTCTGCTACCAATCAGAGCCAGTTACTGGCTCTGCTACCAATCATATGTGATAAAGTAGTGGAGCCATCTGTTAGTATTATCGAAAAGTACCCCCCCCCCCCAGGAGCCGTTCAAGGTCATCCAAATCGGTATGTTGACATCAAAGAAACCGACAGTGAGTGTCCTCTACTTGTTTGATTTATGTACGTTGGTTTTTTTCTCACTAGTGGATAAAGTGGTACTTTAGTGGTTTAAAATCGATCTAGTAATAGCCTTACAACTAGGAGGTGTTGGATAAAATATTTTGCGTCGTAAAACCACAAGTATCTCATGTCCAACATGGTTTTATATACAAACGCTCAACTAGTTATAATTTATTTCAACTTACGCAAACTTTATTCAAAACTATGAACGAAAACTTACAGGTTGATATTGTATAGACTGACTTCGCCAAGGCTTTCGATAAAATTAAACACGTCATATTGATAAAAAAAATTATAGGCGTATTGCTTCGGAATATTGAATAATTTTACTTCGCTTCGTAAATATTAGATGTTTTACATAAACGACAATGTGTAGTTTATAGGAGCTCATATTAGTAAGGAAATATCAAGATTTATCTGATGTTCCACAAGGTGCTAACCTAGGACCTCTTTTCTCCTTGTTGTTTATTAATGACTTATAAGTTACAACTAAATAAACACTCTGCATATGCTTTGTTTGCTGATGAGGTCATAATTCGGAAAGTTAGTAAATTTACTTCCGATTATCTCAATTTACAAGGCGATATAACTGAAATTTTCAAATGGAGTTAAGACCATCTCTTGTTATGATGCGTTTTTATCACTGTCTAGGGTGTGTATCACACGACGTTTCGGGAGTTTTGATCTACTCCCGTCTTCAGGTGTTCCTGGTTAGTACTGAGAAGAACTGATATTGTACGCTTTTATTCGTAAACTTTTTGTCTTTCCCGGGGTTTGAACCCGGGACCGCTGATCACTAGGTTGTCACTCTTACCACTACGCCACCAGCGCGGTTTCATATTTTAGTTATAAACTTATATATATCTTGTTGTTAATACCAATAAATGCTCAACTATAATATTCACCAGAAAAAGAAATTTGTTGGATATCTATATAACATGAATAAATGTCCATGTCTTGGAATTGTATTAGATAACTCTCTTACGTTTGCTGCACCTATTAATAATTCTGTAAACAGACGTTTGAAAATGTTCGGATCTTAATACATAACAGCTTTTAAAGACCAGTTTAACTTTCATCAATTTCTAGAATACTTGCATCTTTTCAAGATTGGAGTACTCTGCAGTTATATGGTCGCCATCCTATATTGTTTACAGCAAGCAGAATAGGGAACTACACAGTCCTTTTATAAGGTTTCTACCCAATGGCCGACTGAATATTACACCCAAATCTGCTGGTTCATGTTTTCGTTAACATAGTTCTATTCTACTTCTTGGTTTTTTATCTACCAGGTCTAGGCATAAGGAGTACCAGGTACCTTAGACACCGACTGCTTTGGTCATATGGTCAAAGTTCTATTTTAGTACAGTAAAATTGTCGTTCTATCTTAAAAAAATTGACCGCAGCGATTCCTCTTGTCCAGTGGTTTAGGGTCGTTAGACAAGTGTAAAACCAAAAAGCCGTCCCCCCAACCTCTGCCAAACAGGCGCCATCTTGAAAACAAATAAATTTGTTTTTTCTCGCGATCCATTGGTCGCACAGAAAAAGTTATTGAACAAAAAATATTGCAAATAAAGTTCTACACATTTTTCGTCACGAGGCCGACAAAGTTACTAAAAATCAGTTTCCGCCATTCTAGCTCTGTGGGGGTGGTTTTCTCCGAAAATTGTAAATGTGAAAGTTGTAGTGCTTGAAAGAATTTACATGTATCTCTTTTAATAATGTGATTGATTTAAATAGTCTCCGAGTGACAACCCTTCAAAGTCCGCGCGGCGTGGGAAGATATATTCCGGCGCAGCAAAGTAAACATTTCTCTTTTGTGAGGTAAAATCGTCATTCAAGTAGTTTCAATGTGAATAGGTTTTCAGAGCCTACAGAAATTTTATACAATTTTTGGTCATTGCCGCGATACCGAGAAATTGATATAGGTAAAAGTATGGGAAAGGAATATACGACCCCAGAATTATATCATTTGACCCAGATCAGTAAAGTTCTTAAATTTTCTGATGTAATATTTGGAGTTCGTCCCAAATTTGACTTTTCTGCTATGGATTCTGTTGTTTTATAGTTTCGCAATATTACATACACTATAATACGATAATTGCAATTGTTTGTGCATTTTGCCTCAGGAATGACCAAAATTTAAAAAATTGACAATTTCTTTACCACGTACGATTTTCTATATGTTATTAAACAACAAACAGTTTGTTTCACATCAACCAAAGCATGCTAAGATGAACGAAATGATATTTTGATCATATGGGCCTAATGAAATGAATCGATAATTTATTTTTAAGTTAGTGTTTCCGACTATTTTTTGTAATTTGTTATTGCTGAAGCTCTTATAATATTGTTAAAAACTACAATTATGATGTAAGAAAATCAATCAAAAATATTTTCTATTGCAATCTTTGAAACTTCTTTGTGGCGTGAATCTATAATTCATATGCTTTTTTGGCGAAATACTCAAAAAAGAATATGAATTATTTTCTATTGTGGGTACAAAATAGAGATACCTGAAAAATCTTAACTGGGCCAAATGATGTCCAGCAATGGATGGGTTGCATTCTCGCACCGACACATTGGGGATGGAAAAGATCTTCCCTAGGATTGGAGCCTGTGAAAACTCTCAAAGATACCGCACCACAAGATGCTTGCATCTTGAACCTCATATCTTGTGGGTGTACGAAAAATTGTGGGCTCATGGGGTTTTATCAGAAAATAAAGAAACCAATTTACACTCGTAATCTTTCTAGGCAAAATAGTGCTTTCGAAAAATTTATCCATAAAATTATCGTCCCGTGTTTTTATTTTTATAATTAAATACATTTAGTAAAAATTGTGCAAATATACAAGGTGTTCATTAATAATAAAATTCACTAACCATGCCACATTATATTGGTTCATATCTTGTCGACGAATTATATTTTACGGAAGAGCATAGTATTCTTGCCATGGAACTGCACCAACACCATTGAAGTAGGCCTTGAATGTTTACCGGGTTCTGAGAGCAACTGTTGGAAAGCGATGGTTTACAAGTACCATGTCTTCCTCCCTTTTGCCTGTTGTTTGGCCCTGTTGTGGAGTGTTGCAGACCTCAAACCAATCATGTGTTCGAACGTAGTTGTGCAAAATGCAAATTGCCTTTATCATTCCAACAGCGTGCTGTACATTGCTTATTTCAATTGACTTGTTCAACAGTCTCCATTTAGCCGCCATTAAACCAAAAACATATTCAACACTGTTTCTTGCACGACTCGACCGATATTTAAAAATTCTTTTCTGATTTATCTGACGCCACGTGAACGTCATTATTTTTTTTCAGTTGTGATAAGTTTTTTAAATTCGTTGATTGAAGGTCTTTTTGGATCCATTTTTGGTAAAACTTGTTTTATTTGTAAATTGAAGTTAGCAGTCATTTCTTTAATATTCAAATCAACATTTATTTACCCCAAAAATTATGTTTTCTTCTGACATTTATAAAAATGTTATGTTTCGCTACTAACTACGTAGCTTCTTCAGGAAAGGTTAAAATTAGTTGAAATCGGAATTTTCATATTTAGTTAACATTAATGGTTATAAATTTGCTAGGCTACAAATGGCCTTAAATGCATAACATTGTTTAAAATGTTGAAACCTGAAAACCCAAAAAGGAAAATACTTTAGATATGTCAAACAATAACTAACTCACATTTTTAATACCTGATTCTTCCAATAAAATCAATACGGATAAATGGTATAGTTTGGAGCAAAATTTCCTTAAATAAGGTAAAAATTTTAACACATTCAATACCCTGTATTTGGAAAACGAAGAACTTGCATTTTATCTTAGAGCTAGCCAAGGAAGATACAGTCAATATTCTACACGTACTTAGGAAACACCCTGCAAAGCGGAAAACTACAGCTGTCGCCGTTAATATACTCCCAATATAAACACATTTGTGGCGTAGCAGGGATTTTCCTTTAAATCTCTTGCACGCATAGCTTCGTTAAGAGGTCCCTCCAACTTCTTCTAGGGCGACCGATTTTCCTTTCTGAGATGGTATCCGTGTCAGTACTCTTTTTGGCCACCTTTTGATTTTGCCATTCTATTAACATAGCGAAACCATACTAGTTTGTCGTTTTTGTACCATGTTCATGATTTACGTATTTAAGCTGCGACCATCGGCTAGAAGAAAAAGAAACAGTTACAGGCCACAGGATATTAAAAAGGAATAACGAGAATGTACATAGATGTATGTGTAAATGTATACATGTAACTAGGATATGCGTCCAGCGTCCAGCCCTGACAAACTCTGAGAGAGCGATCACCCGGAAAGGCACCCATCCACCACCACAACATGAACACCTAGGAAATAGCATATGTTCTTATAAACATAAATCAGTTAATGTCAACAACAGATAAGGTGTGCCCAGGGCCGTAACTAGGTATAGGCCGAGTAGGCACCCGCCTACAGGCGCAAGCGGCAAGGGGCGCCAAAATGGCACCGAAAAAAAATCTTTCGTACTAATAAAAAATAATTAAGCAAGTGGCAAATTTTGCAAATAAATTAATAAATATTAACGATTTAAGTTCAAATAATGCTAATTACAGATATAATAATACGAACTACAAAGTAAATATTATATGTCTACCAGATTTATTTTATAGTTCTTACCAATATCAATCAAAACATTAGAATTATTAGCTTGTTAGCCTACCGCATAGATGGCCTTATTCTAATTATAAAAATGTTTCCATTTTTAAAACAATGTAATACAGCAGTGGCGAAAAATTAACTTCAATTTTTAACAACTGTTGGAGCAGGTCCACTGATATTACATATACAGTGTGCTTTTTTAAAAACTTAATTGCAGCAGGGTCTGTATTGTCTGAATCAGTTGGCAATACTGAAATGTATTGTTGGTGACACTGTAAGTCTATGTCAAATTCGAGGTTATAGTTAGGTTTTGCGTCAGTTTTGACACAGACTGACGCAAAACCTAACCTGCTAACCTCGAATTTGACATATACATACAATACATTTTAGTATTGCCAACTGATTCAGGTTATCCAGGGCCTGCTGGAATTGAGTTTTTTAAAAATCACTCGGTACATTCACTGCTTTGTGCTCATTGCTGATACATTTGTCCATTGCAACAATCAGCAGAATACCACAGAGGGATTTTGAGAGCTTACCTGTTCCACTACTATGGTATTTTTCGCTACAATCTTTTTCCCGGTAGAATTTCTTCAAATTAAATACTTCTGCGACCTTACCCGATGGTAACTTTTATAAAAAAAAAAAGAATTATCGAAATTGGCCTGATGCAAGGGTTATACTACGAGCTGACAAAAAAAGCTTCGCGTTTTAAATATATTGATTTTTACAAAACAGTGTGGCTGTGAATACAGAACCTTATTCTACGTTCACATGTTACTACGCATAATAATATGTAATTATTTGTTTATATTGTATTATTTTAACATATTGATATGTCTTTACTAGTTTTTGAACGCACCACATAGGTGGTCTTATTCTAATTAAAATAATGTTTGCATTTTTAAAATAAAAAAGTTACAAAAAAAATGTTTTCAACGTCTTTAATACAGAAAGCGCGCTGCAAGAAAAACAACTTTTGGTAGATCGAATTATGGTTGAAGTCTTCATAATTATCTACAAAATAAGAAAAAAAAACCTTAACGCTGCTAATAATAGAGAAACACTTAGTAAAGCGAATTACATGAATTTGGAAATTAAAAAAAACATTGCAGCCAGTGGGATTTGAACCCGTGTTCACTGATAAATGCATATGCTTATCGTTACGCTATAAACGACGCAGTGGCGTTCGTATTTTGGGTACTCCATATGTTTATATATAGGGATTTGCAAAATGTTCTGCTGACTACATAATAATATGTACTTTTTTTAAATTAGAATTGTGTTTTCTAATCTTGTTTTCTGTTCTCATTTTATTTGTATTGTATTTTTCTTATTTTAACATTTAGTTGTTTATTTTAAAAATGTTTCAATAAAAAATGTTGGATTTATTTTTTAATACCTACCTGTTTGTTTGAATACATTACATCATATACCCGGAGATAAATGCAGAAGTCATACAGTAGCATTAGTATTTTTTGTCACATATATCGAATTTGTACTGAGGGGCGCAAAAATCTTGGCTTGCCTACAATAAACGTTTGATTAGTTACGGCCCTGGTCTTATTAGTTTCGTATTTAGATATAAGGTATTTGTGCAAATAGGATAAGCATTTTTGTAATTAGTGATTTGCATTTGTTTATAAAATTTATTTGAAATTGTTTTAAGGTGATGTAATATCTAGCCAACTAAAGGCCTATAATTAAGCGCCCACCTTTTGTTTTTCGGCAGCTATAAAAGGGTAGAGCGACGAGAATAGTAATAATAATAATAATAGTAAAAGCTTTTATTTAAACAAATACAATGTACAAATGTACAAAACAAACAGAAAATAGTAAATCATAGAGGGCGAAGTTCAGTATGGCATCCGAAGATACCATCTGCTCTTACACCCTCACAAAACAAAATTTTAATATTCTAAAACTAACGATGAAGGTATGAACCAGTATATAAAAATAAATTTACAGTAATATAACATACAATATATAAGGGAGATGAGAAACAAAATATCAAATTAAATTTTTAAAGATTATAAAAAAAATACATTTTAAACACTTTTTAAACTGTGAGATCATTAATTAAGTATTGAAGTAAAGCTTGCTTAAATGTCGTTGCAGATAACATTTTAAAAGAAACAGGTAAATTATTATAATGTTTTACGATACAATAGCAGAAGGAACGTTTATACATTTCAGAACAATGAAGGGGAGAAGTAAGCAGTCCTTTAAATCTTAAATTTAGATTATGAACGTCACATCTGAATGTAATCTTATTATATAAATAGGCAGGACTTTTTGTGACGATAATCGAGTGGTACAGACAAATAGCATGTAACAGCCGCCTATTATGCATATTGAGCCACTTCAGGTCCCTGAGCTTGTAACTAATTCTTTGGCATTTACGAATGCCAAATATCAGTCGCATGCATGCATTTTGCAATCACTGAATTCTACCATATCGTTTGAATCTAAACAAGAATGATAAGCAACGTCGCAGTAGTTAAACTTCGACAGTACAAAAGAATTGCAAAGAAGTATTTTTGTATTTGAATCAAATACGTGTCTGTTATGAAATATAAGTTTAAGTACTGCGTATGCTTTTCTAATGCAATTAGAAACGTGCTCCTTAAAGCGTAGCTGATAATCCATGAGTACTCCTAAATTTTTTACAGAGTCTTTTAACCCGATAACATCATTATCTATTTGTATACAAATTTTATCTGTCGTGCTGAATGAAAAAAAATCTCCGTCGTGTTACAACGCATATGTTATTGTCAGTCATTTCGGCCGTTTTGAGATTCAGATTTGTATTTTCACCCGACATATGTGTGTAAACTGTTTGGAAACGTTTACTGACTTGAAAATAAATAGTAGTCATTCGTGAAAGGCGTTTTTATTGAATTTGTGCTTGATTTCTTCTTTTTGTTTGCAACAATACAATTACTTTGAAAGAACTCAGTTGTTCGAGTTGACGTCATCAGCCATCTTAGAATTATAAGAGGCGCAACGTCGTCCAGTTGCGGAATCTGGGAGGGAATTCGTCAATGGAACGAAAAACAGGTTAGCGAAATATTTTATGCTGTGTTCATTCTTTAGCTCGCGCAATTATTGTAATGTTGAGCTATACTATGATAATTAATCTGTCGAAAATTGAAGTTTGAAAAAGTCAGGAAGAAACAGGGTTTTTTTATTCCCAAATAATTTATTCTGGTTTATTTCCATAAACCCACAAAGCTGTTTTATGTTGATTGTTGTCAATTATAACCTTCAGGTGCTACGTATGTAAAACAAGAGTTTAATATAATTTTTACTATTGGAAAACTATTAATTTATATGCAAAATCAGGTACCAACAATAAATTGTAGGTGCAACGGTATCCGGTTAGCAATCAAATAAATAAATTTAATTATTATAATAAGAATTCGGGGGCGTAGTTTATGGCAAAATTTAGAAACTAAAATATTTAGATGGGCATCCTGCTTTCAGAGACAAGTGTGAAAGTGAAGTGATATACTGTAGAGTTTCAATTTTGAAGACATATGTCGACGCTTTGAGAAATACTATTATAAATAAACAAGCTTGATATACCGATAAGTTTAGTAAGATTTTTGTTTAAGTATCGGCAAATAAAAAGACGTAATATTTTTTTTTAACAAACTAACGCTAGATAGAATTTGATAATGAATACTTTTGTACAGAAAATTAATGATGTTATGCCACGCCTCATAGTAGGGAAGAGTTTCCTGTATTTGCCACATAAACTGTGATACGTCACAAATAAAGGCTAGATTTCACTAAGTTTCAAGTCAGAGTAACGCAGAAACCTTTTTTGAACTTTTCAATTTTTCCTGTATGAATCTTATAAAGAAGTGACCATATTACTGAACAATATTCTAATTTTGATATAACGTATGTGTAATACAGACAAAGTGTATTTTGTCATTTTACTGACCTAAATTTCTAATTATAATACCTGAAGATTTTAAACTTTGCTTTACTATATTTTGTATGATGTCATTAAATGACAGTTTATTGTCGTAAGTGATTCCTAAATCTGTAATTTTGGTTTTTAGGCTTTAAACTCTTGCCATTCATTACATAGTTAGTTGAATCGGATTATTTTTTCTTGAAAATGTAACTATTAAACATTTACCAATATTAAAAAGTAATTTATTGTCAGAGCTCCAATGATGAATACTAATCACATTCTGCTGCAGTAAACCACAGTCCGATGCTGTTTTAATAACTTTCCAAAATTAAAAATCGTCAGCTAAAAGATAATATTCGGAAGATTCTACAGTGAATGAAAGATCATTAATGAAAATGAGAAATAGTAATACTCCTAGAATGGATTCTCGAAATACACCTGAGGAAGATTTCCATGCCTGTGATTGACTTCCATTGTAGACTACTGCTTGTTGCCTTTCAGAAAGATATGAGTTAAATAAGTTAATAAGCGCTGGATCGAAGCCAAAAATTTCAATTTTTTCAAAAAACAGCAGGATGAACGCTGTCAAAGGCTTTAGCATAGTACTCAACGTCAAGTTGCTCATTATTATCTAGAGCTTCCTACAGAGTCTGTGTAAAGTTTGCCAAGTTCGTTAAAATTGAACTGCTTCTCATAGAGCCATGCTGTTCATCAACTATTTGAAGTTTTACATTAGAGTATATTTTATTGCATAGTGTTTTTTCAAATATTTTAGAAATTGTATGTAGAAGTGCTATTGATTGGTCTGTAGTTTACAATGTCAGTTTTCCCTCCGGTTTTAGAAGCAGGACATACTTTGGAAATCTTTCACATCTCCGGATATGCCCCAGCCTCCACACTAGGATTGAATAGAACTGTTGACAGTTTAGCGAAAAATTCAAAACAGGCTTTGTAACAAGCATTAATAGTAATTTCACCTATTTCCAACACAGAGGCATAGCAATACTGTAACTTACTATCATATTCTGTATCATCTTCGATGTACGCTTATTCATCTTTTCTTTCAAATGAATTCACTATATTCTCAGCTGTTTCCACATTATTATAATACATATTATTGTTAGTACTAAGTTTTTATGTTTCTTCTGGATTTCATACAAGACAATCTCCAAACCAAACATTTTTGGAACAATTTCTAATTTCATTCTCCACTGATGCGTAGTATTCAATATAAGCTTGTAACATCCGCCCCTCTTATAGGGGATTTACTATTTAACTTACCACGGGTTAGCTCATATTTCGGAGATAGGGTTCGATCGCTAGCTCAGATATACCATAAATAAGCAAAACACACTAACGGAGTATCCTGTATAACATTTATTTTATATATCTATCATACATAAGCAAATTGTTGTGTACTGAATTAAACGAGATGTAAATTGCTCAAATTAACGATAGTATAAAATCGCGGCTTCCTGGTTCAAGCGGCTGCGGATTCCACGGACAGTAGCGGCTTCCTGGATCTCGCGGGCGGGGCCTCGTGCACGATTCGTTTGGTGACGTCTTGATCGGCCGGCCCGCAACTTCGTAGCTCTTCGGGACGAGCTGCGCGCTGAATGCAACGCCGGGCAGCCTGTCAAATTTCGCCGATTTGCGGTTTCTGATTTCTGTAAACAAATAACAATTAAAACTGCTAATGCGGGTTTTCACCCTAAACGTGTAACTACAGTTCGGTGGTGAAATACTTCGAGGAATTCTGAGGTTAACTAACTCAAAACCTCCAGGTGAATTCCATGGCGAAGCTATAAGTGCAGCCCACAGAGTTCTCAAGCAAAACGGCCGCTACAATTCTCACGGATTAATTCAGGTAAATTCTACTTAGGTAGCTTGCAACTTTTAATTCTGCTTGATTAGCACGGCGGTGAATTTAAAATGCAAGTTAATTATTACTGAATTACAAGCGGTTTTCGGTGTAGGATTTTTACAAGGAAAATATTGCTGAGTGTCAGGCGTTTCTCTGGGAAACCACTAACTTGAACTCGGCTTCGGAAGGTTCGGGAAAATATTGCTGAGTGTCAGGCGTTTCTGTGAAACCACTAACTTAAACTCGGCTTATCAGGAGCTTTCGGGAAAATATTGCTGAGTGTCAGGCGTTTCTTTGAAACCACTAACTTAAACTCAGCTTATCAGGAGCTTTCGGGAAAATATTGCTGAGTGTCAGGCGTTTCTTTGAAACCACTAACTTAAACTCAGCTTCGGAACGGATCCCCAGGTACTGGTAGAGTCAACGGAGAGACTCTCTGGACAGGGCAGGATTAAGGATTTGGGAACTAGGTGTTTGCTGGAGGAGTATCAGGTATCTCTTGGAAATCTCTCAGGAATCTCTCTTGAAATACACTCTGCAACTAGTTTTATAGGTCTTGAAAGGCTGTTAGGTGGGGAGAAACGGCGCGCGTCATCACTTTGTTTGCGCTGTTTTCACGGGCTGCGCTATCTTATCTGGCTGGAACACGCCGGGTTCTTGATAACGCTAAAGGTCGGCGACGTTTAAATCAGCAAAAATTATTTAATATTGAATTAATCGGATTCAAACGGGAGCTAGCGTTACATATGCCGGTCCCTTCGGAGAAAACGGGAATTCGGTGGGCACCTCCTTCAAGGGGATTCTCAAAACAATGCAGAGATAACACAGAAAACATTCAAACTGGGAAACGCGAGGATGCTAGATTTTAACAGGCGTTTTTTCGGGATAATCGGGAACTATATACGGGATGAGTAAAATTTTAATCTTCGGAAACTATATACAGGGTGAGTAAAATTGTAATCTTCAGAAACTATATACAGGATGAGTACAATTTTAACGGGTGTTTCTTTCGAAACTATATACAGGATGAGTACAATTTTAACGGGTGTTTCTTTCGAAACTATATACAGGATGAGTACAATTTTAACGGGTGTTTCTTTCGAAACTATATACAGGATGAGTACAATTTTAACGGGTGTTTCTTTCGAAACTATATACAGGATGAGTACAATTTTAACGGGTGTTTCTTTCGAAACTATATACAGGATGAGTACAATTTGTACTCTAAATTCTGGCCTAGTCGAAAACAGAGGTTGCGGTTTCAACTTATATTCTGTCGGCGGAGAAATATGCATATGCTATACACATGCACTCTTCAGGACACGGCGGCGTCGCGGTTTCGACCTACAGGTCCTACAGGATATCATACATTCAGGAATAATGTTTTCCTAGTAATGGCCTGGATGCCATTTCATGGGGTGCATTCTATTCCACAGAAATGTGCACTCGACGGAGTGAACGCGCGCTTCTTACAGGCACTGGGGCGAAATGCCACGTTCAAGGAGTGCACACAAACTCACGTTACAGGCGGTTGCAAAACTGCGGTCTCAGTTTGCAATTCGGCCAACGCAAACTTTCAAATGTACAAAAACATTCAACATTTAAATACTGGAGCCGGTACAGTCGCGGTTTCGACCTTCATTTATTCCGGGATTCTCGCAGCGTGTGAAACATCTAGGTTTCAGGATAACCTATTCTCAGACATTCTCACACAATTTACTCGGGAAATTGTAGAGGCTGCGGAGACCAGCATACAATTTAAAAAAAAACGGTGCGCAGGATCGCTCTGGGACGCATTCTAAAATACGCTCTCTGGACGGTATTCTGGTACGGAAAACACATTCTCTCCTTCGAGCTTCGACTATTCGTCTACGATCTCCTGTCATTATCCGGTTTTACGGTGGCAGAGAGCACGCTCCAAAAGGAAGAATAACATTCGGGATTAGCACTAGCAAACATTCTGGCATTCTAGCATTTACACTAACTAGGGCGGCATTCAAACTCGCATTCGGCAATCATATATTTACATTCATTAATTTACAGGCGCACCAGGTGCTTACACGGGTACCTGCAGAGATTCCGGCGGACGAGACATCAGGATTGTCTTTCAGGCGGACTGCGGACTACGGATTCTACGGACGAGACATCGGGATTGTCTCTCAGACGGACTGCGGACTACGGATTCCTTCTGAAATTCTTCTGGCATTGCAGAAGACGGTACTACGCGGGCGGTCCGTAGTATTGTCGGCAATTTAGCTAAGGCACCTCGGGGACGCAAAATCCCGTACCAGCAGTGAAGCTGCTGGCCCTTGAGGGTAGGAGAAGGATTTTCTGGGCTGGACGGGATCTCGGAAAGATCTTATCTGGAACGGACAGGACCTGGACGGGTATCTGGGAATTCTAGACTGGAACATCTCGGTTTCTGGGTTCTGGTAGATTCCCCTGGACGGCTAGGCTGTAACAGGTTTTGTACATTATTCAAATTACAACAAAATTTACTGGTTCGGTATTTTCAAGGTTTCGGGACTCGGGCGCCATCTGGAGCTGCAGGTGTGTGTTTGCCAATCTATGTAAATATATCTGAGTTCACGTCCCTGCTCGGGCGCCATGTAACATCCGCCCCTCTTATAGGGGATTTACTATTTAACTTACCACGGGTTAGCTCATATTTCGGAGATAGGGTTCGATCGCTAGCTCAGATATACCATAAATAAGCAAAACACACTAACGGAGTATCCTGTATAACATTTATTTTATATATCTATCATACATAAGCAAATTGTTGTGTACTGAATTAAACGAGATGTAAATTGCTCAAATTAACGATAGTATAAAATCGCGGCTTCCTGGTTCAAGCGGCTGCGGATTCCACGGACAGTAGCGGCTTCCTGGATCTCGCGGGCGGGGCCTCGTGCACGATTCGTTTGGTGACGTCTTGATCGGCCGGCCCGCAATTTCGTAGCTCTTCGGGACGAGCTGCGCGCTGAATGCAACGCCGGGCAGCCTGTCAAATTTCGCCGATTTGCGGTTTCTGATTTCTGTAAACAAATAACAATTAAAACTGCTAATGCGGGTTTTCACCCTAAACGTGTAACTACAGTTCGGTGGTGAAATACTTCGAGGAATTCTGAGGTTAACTAACTCAAAACCTCCAGGTGAATTCCATGGCGAAGCTATAAGTGCAGCCCACAGAGTTCTCAAGCAAAACGGCCGCTACAATTCTCACGGATTAATTCAGGTAAATTCTACTTAGGTAGCTTGCAACTTTTAATTCTGCTTGATTAGCACGGCGGTGAATTTAAAATGCAAGTTAATTATTACTGAATTACAAGCGGTTTTCGGTGTAGGATTTTTACAAGGAAAATATTGCTGAGTGTCAGGCGTTTCTCTGGGAAACCACTAACTTGAACTCGGCTTCGGAAGGTTCGGGAAAATATTGCTGAGTGTCAGGCGTTTCTGTGAAACCACTAACTTAAACTCGGCTTATCAGGAGCTTTCGGGAAAATATTGCTGAGTGTCAGGCGTTTCTTTGAAACCACTAACTTAAACTCAGCTTATCAGGAGCTTTCGGGAAAATATTGCTGAGTGTCAGGCGTTTCTTTGAAACCACTAACTTAAACTCAGCTTCGGAACGGATCCCCAGGTACTGGTAGAGTCAACGGAGAGACTCTCTGGACAGGGCAGGATTAAGGATTTGGGAACTAGGTGTTTGCTGGAGGAGTATCAGGTATCTCTTGGAAATCTCTCAGGAATCTCTCTTGAAATACACTCTGCAACTAGTTTTATAGGTCTTGAAAGGCTGTTAGGTGGGGAGAAACGGCGCGCGTCATCACTTTGTTTGCGCTGTTTTCACGGGCTGCGCTATCTTATCTGGCTGGAACACGCCGGGTTCTTGATAACGCTAAAGGTCGGCGACGTTTAAATCAGCAAAAATTATTTAATATTGAATTAATCGGATTCAAACGGGAGCTAGCGTTACAAGCTTCTCTAATATCAATCTTAAGTTTCTTGAATCTATTTAGTAGGTTAGAAGACAGTCTAGATTTTATTTTCGTTTGTATCCTAGATTGTAAACAATAAAGTTCTCTATTATTTGCCAATATGTATCCTCTATTACATTCCAAGCTACGGGGACATTCAAGTCCTTACATCTACGAACATGCTAATACATGAATACTTGATAGAACGTAATCTAATATCTGGCAGTTGCTATTTACAATATAATTGAACTGATTTATAGTTACAAAGTATATGAAATTTAAGAATTAATTTTCGATATTAGGTACCTAAGATACGGTCATTAGTAATCGGATACAGTTAAACAAAGTCTGATACAATTTAACAATATTATCTGCCGTGTTATTGGAAAACAGTTGATAATCTATAGCAATTTTCATAAAATAACATGGATTTTTGTTTCTGGTCCACAGAAATTTCTTATTACGCGCTTTTTTAAATTTAGGGTCATTTTTAGAAAGCAATCGCTTTTGGAACGTCAAAGATTGATCTTATACAGTGTGTCTGCGGATTGAGTTCACATAAGGTGTAAATAATAAAAAATATTCGACTTAGAAGCTGATATTCTAGCATTCGCTCCTGCTTGTTCTCCAATCAAAATTTTGAGAAAATCAATAAAATAAATTAATATACAGGGTGTTTTTCGACTCGATTTTTAAAAAATAGCCAAGAGTAAACTACCTTTATTAGAAGAGATAACAAAAAAAGTATTAAGAAAAGTTATTTAGAATTAAGAGAGATGGTAAACTCTTAATTTTTAGACAAATCGGCCTACTTTGATTTTTAAATTTTTTTTAATTCTCATTCTCATCATTGACAAAATGCTTGAAAAAGTTCAACTTCTTTGAGCGTGTAAATTGGCCAATAAAAATGTAATCATAGTATATTGCGCAGATGACGTACTTCTTATTGCCAATTTATAAAATTATTTACAACAAATGCTGCATACTTTTCTTACCACAGACAAAAACTATTGTGAAAGTATAAACAGATAAAACCAAATCACTGACATTAGCTACAAACTCATTATGTTGTGAATTAGAAATAGAAAGAAAAATGAATGAATAGGTTAGAATTTTCAACTACCTCAGCGGAATTATCTCAAGTGATTGCAATTTCCATCAAGAAGTGAAACAACAGGTAATAAAAACGTGATAGTATCAGGGAATCTCACAGATGCAGTATGGAAAAGCAAATACATAACCACCGAAAATGAGACCAGAGTGCATAAGGAAATTGTAAGAACCGTACTGACTTACAGGACAAACACACGTGCAGACACTAACAAAACAAAACAGCCTGTAAGAACAAGAAAACAAAGACACCAAGAACAATAATTTGTAAAAGAATGAATTGAATCAGAAACGAGTAATAGACCTGGTAAAATTCATTAATGAGTAGAAGAACACCATTGAATTAACACATAGAAAGAGCAAGCAATAATAGTCTCATAGAATTGCTGGCGACGAAAAGCCGTTTGATAAAATACAACCCGGAAGGTAACTGGAAAGATGGACGAAAAAATAGAAAACCACTTCAGAGGAATGACCCTAAAGGTGTAACGAAAAACATGTTGATGCCCAAAATAAAAGAAGACGAAAGCTGGCTTTTATTGTCAGCTGATTGAGAAGGCCGTTCAAACAAGATAAAAACCTAGGCGAAGATGTAACGGTACGTGAGGTTTAGCCGCTTACGTAATACTTTAAATTTGAACAATACGCCTAAATGCTTCAGTAACTACTTACCCATTGTGTTTAACTTGCTAACTCAGTGAACATGAGATTCTAAAATCAAAATTACTTTCAAAATTATCACAATACTATGTGGGCACATCCGAAGGCCGAGTAGTCACGGTGGAGACGGCTGGGTTACGATACAAAGTAAGAATTCAATTAAAATTTTAGAGGGCGCCAAAGAGTTTTTAGTACTACAAATGTATACAGATAGAAACGAGAATTTCTAACCTCGAAAAAAAGCCATTTAGTAGCTATATAATCTAAAAGAACGTAACTCAAGGACCAGATCATGAGGGTTGCAGTAAGCAATGGCGCAACGTACTTTATAGGAATAAATAGTTGTAATATCCAGGAATATTATAATTCGACATATATGGTGTTTAGGACCTTTAGGAAGTTTAAAACATTCATAACGCAAAATGCACGTGTTTCCGTGACGCTGGTTAAATTTGTGCAAACCTTCGATTTGCATAGTTACGGAATTATTCGCACCTTGAAACGTAAACTCTATAATATTGTAGAACCAGGTTGTTTGCTGACAGGAGATGGAACTTCTTGGTTGCGATAAGATGTAACGGGGGATGGTCAGGCTTTACCACCCCTTTAAAGACGCTCCTTACAGATGAACATACTTCAATGTTTAAAAGTATATCGAAAGGTTGGCGGAACGCTTCCTATAGTAATTGCCACTTAACGCAGTATCTTGATGCAAAGTGCCGAGTCTTTTTTACAAACAACTTATCTAGCACACGTTTAACTAGTTTTTGTATCCTAATTACAAGCACTTTTGTGTTTACATGATTCCACTTAGTTTTACACCGTTTTGTTAATCTGTCTGGTTCATGGTCACACATAAGTTTGAACAGCGCGCAATATAAAAATATTACATTTAATCTAAATATCGCAGATTATCAGTTTAAACTAACAAGCGGAACCATAAGTACAGGGTGTCATGAAAGTCAACCGTGTCACTTCTGGAGATGTTAGCAGACGCTATATGGAGTTGAAAAGTCTCAATCCATTTTTTGATTAGAGGCATAGTTTTCGTAAAAACGAATGTTGAAAATTAAAAGGAAAAAGTTGAGAACTGCTGTACTTTGCCTTAAATTGAAGGCTTGACGCAGTGTCTTAAGATAGGCTGGAAAAAAATTGTCACATATGCCGTCTACATACATAATTTATTAGCTTTTAGAACACTTTTTTAAGACGGAGTTTTATAATTTTAAATCCAACAATGAAGACAAAATATCGACGTACTCACAGACCCAACATCACCAGAACACCATACACAAAAAACATATCAGCATACTCCTGCACGGTGTATATTTTGACTAAATTTCAAACACTCAATTATTTATTACATTGACATTAATTAAAGAAGCAAGCAAAAATGTTCCATTCAATTTCCCTACAACTACGCAGCTGCCTAATCCGTCATATTAACAAGGGAATAACTTTTCTTAATGTCGATTCCATTCTGAATCCAACTTTTAGTAAGTGCAGCTTTCATGCACGAGGCGGAGTTACGCTATAAAAAACGACGGTAAAGCCCATACGGTTGAAAAACGAAAGAAAGTAAGACGCGTACCTCAAGCGTCCCTGCAGTACATTTTGACGACCTACGGACGAAGCATGAATCACGGCGTTAGAAATTCGTTAAGTAACTTTTAGCTCGTAACAAATAAATAAAAAAATATGGCCGCTAAATAGTAAAAAACCCAAAGTGCTTTGCTGAAGAAAGGTTATACGAGAAAAAGTGCTATTAACCAATTTCTGAAAAGCAAACAAAAGATACAAATAAAATCCCAAACAATTTTTTGGGGCAGTATGATTTTAGTTGTAATGATTGGTAGTATGTAAAACAATGGCACGAAAAAGCATGCAATTTTCTAGTGTGGGACATACCCAAAGAAATAACAAAATTATTGAAGCTTCTTATAAAATAATGGTAGGTGCTTTGGCGTTATGCCGTGGTCGTCGATTTGAACTTGTCGTTTCGCTGCTCATGCTGTCAGCTTCTTCAGAAGTTTTCTAAAGACTGATGTTGGTGCCTTTTGCTCTTGGTTATATACCGAGGAGTCGTTACGAATAAAAGAACATCAGAGCCACACACTACTTGGAAACACACAAAAATCAGCATTTCAGAACGCGTATTAGGAGCCTGGTGTTATTCCGGAATCCCTAGAAATGATCCAAACAATTTCAAGCGAGAAGACGGCTACCACCTTAGTAACACATAGAAGGTACCTCTGCAAAAGCAATCCATCCATAAATAATTTTCACGTGAGCAAACAAGCGAAAAAAAACGATAAGTTCCAATAACATACAATATCTATATCAGCAGGTAACCGTAACGATTACCGGTATATAACCAGGAGCAAAAGACACCAACATCAGTCTTTAGAAAACTTCTGAAGAAGCTGACAGCATGAGCAGCAAAATGACAAGTTCAAATCGACGACCACGGCACCTACCATTATGGACAACGGGCGTGAAAACCTACATTCGGTCTTACAAAATAGTTTCAGAGATTATAAAATCAATGGTTAATTTGTTGTAGGTCTCAAATAAATGTTAGTCACCTCTTTATGATATATACAGGGTGTTTGTAGATCGCTAGACAGCTTATAACTTCATTAATAATAGAGATAAAAAAAACTTTTTTTAATTGCCAGTACACAATCTACAAGTTGACGTAAACCAATTTAAGCCATGGCCCTCAGTGATACACGACGTTAGTTTTTTAAATGGAATACCCTGTATATTTTTAGATATTTGCAATCAGCGTTAAAGGTGCTTTATGATAGCATTCTTAAATTTAAATTCAAAAACTTATTATTTTTCAAAGTTAAAAAAGAGTGTTTAGCCAAAGAAGGCCATAAATTATGCAAAATCACTAACAATTGAACAAGAAATGCAAAACAAACTCCACTTGGTTCTAAAAATTTCTCATGACCAAATTATAGCACTAAACGTACTGAAACAATTGAAAACTATGGTTTTTTAACTGGAATAATATAGGTTTCATTAACAATAACATTTATTTTTAAATTGTTTTACTTCTAAATAAAATGGCGAATATGGTACACCGTTGGAAAGCCCTTTTATTGTAGTTTTCAACTGTTTAATGAAACTCATATTGTTCCATTTGTAACGTTTCGCCCAGCGCGAACGCGATTGTATAAATTAAAAATTAATTTGCGCGTTCCCCTGGGCTTGCACCACGTTAAGGACCGGAACGCCGCGCCGAGAGTACGACGTGACGTCACCGCAAACGATCGCCTCAACACCACTGCGCACCTAGACCACGAATCCCCGCTCCAGCGACCTGATACGAACCTCCGATTACGCCCGCACCAGGTATAAAAGGAGAATTCGGAGCCCAGACAAGACAGAATTTCCTGGAACCTTCCCAATCCTCTCGCCTTGTTCACGCTCTCAGGAGAGTCCCCGGACTATTCGAGAGGATCCCGTCCAGACACCCAGGCTTCCGGACGTTAGGATTGTTGCAAAAACTCTCCAACGTTATTCTCTAGAACTCCTGTACGTTAGGATTGTTGCGAAACTTTCCAACGTGATCCCCTCGAACCCCTGTACGTTAGGGTTGTTGCGAAACTTCCCAACGTCGTCCCCTCGAGCTTCCAGACGCTTGGATTGTCACTCGACTTTTCAGTGTCATTTCCCGAGCATCCAGCGACCTGGAGAACCGTCTCAGGCCCGACGGCTACGACATCAAACACATAGTTACAGGCAGGATCTCTCCGTACTCGCCGACGACGCCCTCCAAAGCTTGGGCACTCGGGAGGCCAAGTCGTGCTCGCCGGTGACGACGCCGTCCGTGAAGCAAATTTCCCCGGCACCAGGACAGCGGCGCAGACGTAATTAGGCCCGATAATTGCGTCTGTAGCGGCTTAGAATCTCCGAAGCCGAGGAACGTGCACCAGGAGTTCCCGTCGAATGAGCCAGAGGCCGCCGCCCACAGACACGCACTCGTGAAGCTAGGCCGCCTTCGCCAGCAAGAAACAGCACATAATTAATCAAAATCCACTCACCTGGTGCAGCAAAACAGCTAGCAAGTAAAGCAAATTAAATGCATCGTCCTCCGCTTGAACACTGGGAATTTCACCGTTAAAACACCAGACGCACTAGGTATGCACGCAATTTAGTTTGATATTGACCGCAGTTTTGTTTATTTAACAATTTCTGAATCAAGTGTATTGTTGTTGTCCGCCGTTAAATGGAGACCAGCTAATCTGTCAAATTACCTGTTCAGGACCGGCGCAATGCCTTCGCGACAAGGGAACTAAGGTACATACAGGCTGTCCCGTAATAGTATGCCACTGCCCGACTACCAGCGAGCGAAACACCCCGTTAGAAGAACTAATTTACTTTTATAAATGTCATTACATTCTATTATTCTATGTGTTTAATACAATTTAATTTAATGTATTTAGTTAAAGATTATTATACAATGGTAAGAAGTTATTCTGTGTTTCTATCCTACGTTACTATCTGAGTTTATTATTTGGATCTTGACATTTTTGAGCTATTCCTGGGAAGCCAGTTTCAATCTGGTAGCTGTAGCAATTAAATTAAATTAAACTAGCCCGTCAGGCTACACATTAAAAAAACGGTTTTCAATTGTTTTAGTACGTTTGGTACTATAATTCGGTCATGAAAAATTTTTAGAGTCAAGTGGAGTTTGTTTTGCATTTCTTGTTCGTTTGTTAGTGATTTTGCGTAATTCATGGCCTACTTTGGCTAAAAAAAAATTAATTTTGAAAAATAATAAGTTCCAAAATTTAAATTTAAGAATGCTATCATAAAGCACTTTTAGTGCTGAGTTCAAAAATCTAAAAATATACATGGTGTTCCATTAAAAAAAAAACAAAGTTGTGTATCACTATGTAAAAATAAGAGGCCATGGCTTAAATTGGTTTGCGTCAATTTTTAGGTTGTATACTGGCATTTCAAACAAAAGAAAGTTCTTTTCGATATGTCTATTATTAAGGAAGTTACGAGTTGTCTAGCGATCTACAAACACCCTGTATATAAAATTGAATTAATTGTATGTATGTATAATCTGTAATTTTGCGGTGTAAAGGCTGGTGCTTTGTATTAGAACAAAAACTTAGACCTTAGATACTACAGTTCAGGTCCAACATTATTACCTATATTTAAAAATATAAAATTACTTACTGAACGAATAACATACCAAGGTATATTTTAATGCTTTAATTAATAAAAACGCTCGATATCAATTAGACGAAGCTTAGTGGCCCTGTTTAAATAATTGTAACATTATATGGAAAAGCTATTAATTGGATCAGAATGCACAGCAAATTTGCTTACGTAATAAGCATTTATCCATCATCGTAATCACAAAAATATCCTACAAATGGAACGCACACCTGAACTAGTAGCCGCTTTGTATTAATACCAAATTGGCTGTTTCTAGGGAGGGATGTGCAAGTGAACAGAGGGGAAATATACTAAGAATAGTTCATTCAGTTGGTGGATCCATGATGAATTGAATATTAATTTCAGATCAGGTAAAGAGTAATTAAGGATTATTTACAGATTGATTAAACATTGCTTTCCACCTGAAGTAAATCCACAGAAACGTCAAATAACGTGAATGTAGAGTGATAAATGATTTCATACGTGAGATGTCATGCGACCAAATGATAATTCGCTTCTAAAATGCCTTAATATTCTAGATTACCTAAATAGGATACAGCAAATCCGAAAACCATTATACAAAGTTTGAATTTGATTACAATTTCAACAATTCTCAAAATGAAAGTAGAAGCGTAGGCAATTCAACATACGCACTAATTCTCAAAATTTGCAAACATAATGTAAAAGCCAAAGACAAGAATTTCGGCATCTTTTCCAGGGCTTAAAAACCGGCTATCCAAATTTAGGTGAGAACGATTGCAAAATTAGTTCTTGCTGCTGAATGAAAAAGGCATGCTGTTGAGTGATTACTATAGTCCAGACACTATGTCATTTTTGCTTGAAAGTGAAGCGAAATTTGAAATCTCTTTTTTGGGGTAATGGTGAGGTCCAGCAAAGATTAACTTCAAGTTATCTACCAAAATTTCCTATGTGCTATTTCCGCTATCTTGATAAATGAGTGCGTTTGATTTTTTTCCGATAAATCGGTTCCCGTTTACACTACACGAAAATAATGCAGACATCTTTTTTAGAATTTTTAATGCTCTACAATTTATGTTCTATTACTTTTTCGCGTACGAGTGACATTTGTCGAGATATCGAACGCGAAAGGAGAGCGTGAAATGGTCGAGATTTTTTTAGAGCTTCTGGGCTTGTGTCTCATTTCTATTTCTATTTAGCGAAAAAGTAGCCATTATCAAACTTATAAAGGTTGAAAATAGCTTCAATTTGACCTATTATAAATTGATGTGCGACTAAAATTACGACTTGTAGAGCGGGCCAAATTTGTCAAGTTGTCTCGTAATTTTTATTTCATGTATCGTAGATGACATAACAAACTTCATTGCATTATTGGAATCATTACAATTCATCAAGTAGATAGTATACAGCATTATATGATTGTACGTTAATACTAATAATAATAATAATAATAATAATAAAGGTTTTTATTAAAATATTACAAAATTACACAAAAAAAATGTTGACTAAAACGTAATATTGTGTTGGGCGAACTTCAACTTGATAAAAAACAGATCTATCCGCTGTTCTTCCACTTAACCCGGTGAAAAACAAAAAGAAGTGTGTTATTTTGACCCTAATAATTAATTCATTGATGTTTATCAAAAAATTTTGAAAAATAGCTTTTTAAAATTTTTACTACAATTGGTAATGAATTATAACATTTAGTTATTCTGTAAGAAAACGATCGCTTGAAAAATTCTGACTTAGTTGAGGTGGAGTCAGCGTTCCTTTAAATCTTATATTTAAAGTATGTAAGTCGGTTCTAAATTTTATTTTGTTGTATAAGTAACTCGGTGATTTACTCAAAATGATTTTGTGGAAAGGACATGCAGAATGGAAGAAGCGCCATTCTTTCATACTAAGCTAGTTTGAATCTTTCAGCTTTTAAGAAATTCTTTCATATTTTCGTATTCCAAATATGAGACGTAAACATGAGTTCTAAATTTTCTGAATTCTAGCAATATTAAAGCTACTTAAACGTGAATCATAAACAACGCCACAATAATCAAAACAGGACAAGATTAATGCATTACACAAAACGGTTTTCACATTTACACTTAAAAATTGTCGATTTTGATAAATAAGTTTCAAGGAACTATATGATTTTTGCAGACATTTTGAAATATGTTTAGTAAATTTAAAATCATTATCAAGATAAAGACCCAAGTTTTTGACATCATCAGAAACTGGGATTCTATCCTGGTCTACTAATAAATTTACTTCATTAGAAATTTCCTCTCGACCACCCTCCCTTATAAAGTGTTTTAAATTACTGTAGCTATTTAGAATGATAATTGTTGTCGACGCAGATTTCCCATGCTCTGTTTCCGCCATCTTAAAAAATTGGTGAATTTGCTTTTGTTGCAGTAACTCAATTCTTGCTAACGCTATTTGAAAATGCTTGCAATTTTACCTGCTATGAATTGAAATTCGACTAAAATTACTACTTGTAGATCAATTAATTAATTAATTAATTACTTATCGGTGTTGTAATTTTTTTATTTTCTTCTCCGTTTTGATGGTTCTAGTTTTCCTCGATATATATTTTATCTTCTACTTGATGCTTACTTTCGCCAAGTATACATTCATGGTCAGGGTGGTCTTCGTTCCCATTCCTCGACGATTTTTACTTCGAGCGTTGCAGCGTCCTCATCGTCAAAAATAACAATTTACGTACTGGCTACTTGAAATATAACGATTCTCATAATGCAACGAAGTTTATTATGCCATTTATGTAGTAGTACGATACATGAAATAAAAATTAAGCGCCGACTTGACAACTTTGGCCCGCTGTACATGTCGTAATTTTAGTCACATATTAATTTATAATAAGTAAAATTGAAGCTATTTTCAACCTCTACAAGTTTGATAATGGCTACTTTTTCGCTAAATAAAAAGAGAAATGACACAAGCCCAGAAGCTCTAAAAAAAAATCTCAACCCTTTCACGCTCCCCTTTCGCGTTCGATATCGACAAATATCGCTCGTATGCGAAAAAGTAATAGAACATAAATTGTAGAGCATTCAAAATTCTAAAAAACATGTCCAAATTTTTTCACGTAGTGTTAACGGGAACCGATTTATCGGAAAAAATCAAACGCACTTATTTATCAAGATGGCGGAAATAGCACATAAGACATCTTGGTCGACAACTTGAAGTTAAGCTTTGCTGGACCACCAAACACCCCAAAAAAGGAATTTCAAATTTCGGTTCACTTTCCAGCAAAGGCCTTATTTTTGGACATATTGACTGGACTACTAGACTGGTGCAAATTCCTAACAAAATACAACATTTCCACAATCATCCACTCCAATCTGGAACTGCTAACACAGGACTCAAATAGCCAATCTCCATTACGCAAACCAAAAGTGCTTTCAAAACATTAGGTGTAGTAATACTTAAACCAACCCAAAGGCAGAAGTCTAGTCAATCCCAATGGTGGATAGATGTACATCCGTACTAACCAAATCCTAAGCAAAGTGTCATAAGAAGACTTTACTTTTACTTTACTCTTGAGCAGGTTCCAATTATTGTTCTGATTCACCACTCAGTAGTTAAACGAAAGTCGCAGTAAATATGATTAGCTATTCGTGTTTCTAAGAATGTTCTAACTTGATACCAAAATATTATTGTGATGAAACTATTAATAAAAGTACTTAATTTTTTATCAATTTGACAACACATTGAACATTTAACACCGACCTAGAAGTTTTCAAGTTGCAAGGAGCGTTCGAAAGTACAAACATAAATATTAAATGTACGACTAAATATTTTCTTCATTTCTGGGTTATTAACGGCAGTCCATTATAGTCGATTCACTAACGTTTCGTATCCCTTAAAATTTTAATAATGTAGTACAAAATAATTTCTCTTTGTAGACATTTGTCTGTTAAGCAAACAATGCTTCAGCCCCAGTTGTAAAATATTACGCGAGCAGAGACTTCTGAAAAGACATCGGAAGAGGAAAATATTAAATATTTAAAGGCAATATTAGCCAGCACAAACTTTCGTTAGAACAGCGCTCGTTGCTTTCAGTTTGGACGTGAGTATTAAGGGCAGAGTATCCCCATTTCGAAAAATTTCTTTTATGTATTCATTAAAGATGAATGCTAGAATAAACCTGCAATTCATTCAATAATTGTTTTACTACAGATTGTTTTCAGTAACTATAACGCATTAAATATCTTTAAAATCATAATACGAGTAGTAGTACGCCACAAAGAAGTTTTATATAAGCACTGGCGTTATAAATTGTAATTTGTTTTACATTAGTATCTATAAAAAAACGTTGAAAATGGTCGCCGTTAGCTTGAATTAGCTACTCGATTATTCTAAAAATACTAAAAAGGGCGGAAGAATCAAACAATCAATGTAGTGAAGGAAAACCATGATTGCAAATGACCTTATTCTTGAAAGATGTCAAGAAAAGCGAGAAAAAGATACTTGAGAAGGGAAGAATAACAACGAAAGTTGGAACGGAATGTAGATAGGTTTGTTACGGTCATTTGATCTATTTTCACTTGGTTCTTAACGTTAGCCCTAATGCTATAACTAACTTACCTCAGTTTTCCTTAAAATATACTTATCGGCTATACGAATTTAAACGATATAGGTGGCTTTTGTGCTACGAGGTTAAGTTGGGAATTACAGGTTTCCGTTTCAGTTGGACTTTTCAATTCTATCTTCTTATATAGTGTTACGTTTTCTGATTTTGACAGAGCTTTCTGGAATATGTATATCGGTTAATTAGCTCGAGCTCGATATTTACCTGAGAAGGTGTTTATTTTGACTATTGGAGGTGCCTGGATTGTACAGGGGCGTTGTTTCTAGTCCCTCAGGAGTGAAACTACTTAACATTTCAGTTTTGTTAATTGATTAGATGTGTTATGCTGCTAGTATTTAGTTTAGAGCATTTCCACTGTGAAAAATAGCGCGGGCCCTTTGGAACATTCTTCTGGAGGCAGATTATTTTAGTAATATTTCGTTATACTGTGGTGATGAAATCGATTGTATTTTCTTTTTTTTTATTTTCAAACTTCCTGGTGAATGATTATAAATCACTTCACCGGTTTCTTCTGACCTTTTAGTGAGGATTTAGGTGGATTTATATGTGATGGTGGTTCAGCACTGACAAATCGAAAGATATAAAAGTGGAAGAAAAGCGGTGGGAGCATAGAGATTTATAACATATAATAAATATAACAACAAGACATAAAGAAAAGATCAGAAGAACAACTATAGCAACTTCAAAAGTTACTTGATGAAGAACGCCCGAAATTATAAATTAACTGAGAGAGAGACAGAGAGAAAGAGAGAGAGAGGCCAACGGAATGACGCTTATATTGAAATAACCGAAGAACACAACAAAATGCGTTAAGAGATAAAATATCAGAACCATTGGGTATGCCTGGAGAATTACTAATAAATGGAAATAAAGAATTACTTACACTGTTGGCGAAATTGATTTTCAAAGCCATAAATGACTGAGACACACCCTTGGAATGAATGATTGGATATACATATAACGACACGAACGGAAAGAAAGACCAATGTGAAAATTATCGGGGGACTGCCTTAACTAATATATTTAGTAAGATATTCGAATGAAGATTGAGAGATATAATAACAGAATCATATAAAGTACACCAGACAGAGGAATAAGGAGAATTTATTCAACGAAGCTCATGTGTTGATAAGTTATTCACTTTAATCATCTTACTACTGAAGGAAATAGAGACTGGCAAAGCGAAAGTATATGATAATGTACATCAAAAAAAGGATATGGAATTTATATCTTACCTACGATATGAAAAATTTCTGTAGGTATAGTACTAGAAAATGAAAAAAAAAACTGCAACGGAATTGGCATACAAACAGATTACAACTTCAATTTCTATAATTTACAGTTTGCGGATGACCAAGTCACCATAAACAGAACGGAGGGGTCTATAATATATGTCAAAGAAAGTTTAAAATAAGTGTGATAAGTGGGGAGCTGAAACTCAACATAAATCAATCTCATTCTGTATATTTACGTAAAGACCAAGATTTACGGAGCAGACATATGGCAGCTACCTGAGGAATACCAAGCACAACTAAAATATATACAAATTGACTATTGGGGAACGTCAGCAGGTTTATTCAAAAGTAAAACAGTAAGGAATAAGATAAATGTATAACAAAAAAATATATGAAATCATAATTAGCATGTGTGCAATGCTTCCTGGTATATTTATTTAATAATAGCAGTAATTAACTTTGCTTCAAATAAGTGATTGAGTCCAGGTCCGATTTATTTATACCTTGACTGGTGTAAAGCATACCAAATAACAGAAATTACATTTATTCAACACTATGTACATTTGGAAAATAATTAAATAAATAATATTCATAACGATGTACAAAAACAATTCCATTTAACTTAATTCTTCAGTTTGCTATCGGGAAGGTAGACAACCTCAATTGCCTGTGAGTTCGTCCAGTATCGCCGATACGGGCGCACGCTGCGACCAACAGGGAATTTGGGCTAGCGTTGGTAGAACATATGTATTGCTATGACTCACTGCTTGAGATGCATTTTTTATTTAGTATTAGCCCTATTATTTCTTTTCAAATCAATTTTACTTCTTAATTAAATATTACAATTGAGACTCTCAGGGTGGTTCACCAATCTAGTTATCTATTAATTGAAATTCAAATTTTATTGTGCTTTTATGATTGCTGACTGAGATTAACTGTCAGTTTGACTTCTAAAATTGATTAAACCAAGAATTGACAAATATCCTTTATACTGACATATCCATTAATCAATTCACTAAAGTAAGTACTGTATTATGTTTATTTCACTCTTTCTTTTATTGTCTGTTATTCAAAATGCATTTATATGGCTAATTAAAAACAAACCTGAACACTTCTCAAGCCTTCACTGCAAGCATCCAAATACTACAGCTCCCAATGTCCACAGCTCCTGACGTTCACAGTCTGCAACGCCCACAGCTTATACCTACAATAGCCAAGGCTACAATGTTCCGCTATTCTTCAAACCACATCCAACCTGTCAAATACCCCAACTGTCGGTAGAATTCCTGCTCCTTTCAACAATGTCACCGTCACGCCAATAGATTCCTGGTAAGTTTCAGTATTATAAATGATCCCAAGCTAATCTTCTTCATTCCTCAGCCAGTACTCTGTATCCAGCAACCCCCATAGAAATTGTCCAAATCAAGCAGCTACTCCTAACAACTTCCTTCTAAATGATTGACTTGTCTTCTATGTAATCACCAACTTCAGTAATAAATATCAATTGTATCTTACATGCACCAATAAATCAAAATCTATTCAAATATTATAGTCTTTTTGTTATTTGTATTTAATTAACTGTATTGCACAATCTCTTCACGGCTTGTATGGTTTTATTAATTCAATATTACATTTTCATGTTTTTTCACCATGTAGATTTGTTAATAGCCCCATTATTTGTATTTCAGCAAACAATCATACAAAATATAGCATAATTTCAAATTTCTTATTATCAAAATTAGTTTTTCAAAAATCTGTATACATGTTTTATGAGTTTGTTATTCTGACTGTTTAAACAATTTTTTTTTAACTCTGGTAGTTATAATTATTCCTGCCCTCTTAAAAATATAAAATGTCCTAATTATTACATGCTACAATTCCTTATTATTAAAGCAAGCATACTTGTCAAATATTACCTTGGTTTACACTTTTATCATGGTTGAACTCACCCATAAAAATTAAATACTCAATGTCTATTTAATTATCAAATTACATTACTAATTGTTAAATACTCAATGTCTATTTAATTATCATATTACATTACTAATTGTCTCAATTTTAATGTTTATCATTCATTTTAAATTTTAACACCCAATCTTATTTAAAACCCCTCAAAATTTGATTGTATTAATCTTCCAAATTAATCATATTTTTATTATTATTTAATAATTATCCTATTTGTATCATAACAGTATATTATAGGTGCAGGTGGACGTCCGGGTCGCGTTCTAATAAGCTTCGGTGATAACTCCGACTTTGTGCCAGGGGTTGAATTCTTCCGCGCCTTTATCTACCTGGGCGCGAGTACCAAGATGAGCTTCCAAGATGAGCAAATGGACTCCTACAGTACAAGTACATAGTTTTCTTAGGCCAGAGGGAATCGCATATTTTACCGGGAAATTCAGACCGAGTTTTAGGCCAAAAAGGGTTTAGTGGTGGAAATACAGCCAGACTTGGAAAGATTTGAAAATAGCGCACTCAGATGTACGCCATTTTTAACTATAAAGTTAGACGAGCTTTAGCGCTTTGAATTAGTACAAAATATCGCACTTCGATGCTCAGGAGTGCGTGATTTTAAACTACGCAGATACGGGGGTTTTGGGAATGTTAAGTTATTCAAATTAGCGGACTCCGATACTCAATCGTACGCTATTTGAAATTAAGTGGTCACAGAGGTCTCGGGAATGTTAAATTATTAAAATTAGCGTACTCCGATATCCAGTCGTATGCTATTTGAAACGAAGCGGTCATAGGGGTTTCGGGTATGTAAAATTATTCAATTTAACTTACTCCGACGGTGGAGGAAGCGGAAATCGGTCGGAAGCCGGGATAATTTTTGGATTAATTTTCGGATTTATTTTGGTCCATTTCTGGTGAACCAGCTGAGTTAGGAGCGAAACCCTTCCTCAGCTGGAGCCGCGAGATCGGCCTAGAGAAGCGAAGTTCGCTTTACTGGAATAATTCTCCTCAAGTTTGGAAAGGAAGGCTTAGGGTCATTTCAATTCTCCCAACTGGGGGCGGGCTGCTATAAGGACCTTCCCTCCCTCTTCAGCCGAGAACGGGAAACTCGGGATGGGTGAGAGAAAGGAGGGGTGGAGAATGAAAGAAAGGTCAGAAAAGGTGGAAAAAAACTGCCCCGGCATTCACCTCAGAGAAGGTACTCTCTTGACTAAGGGAAACCACCTAAAAACCTGAATCAAGACAGACGGTCGCGGGAATCAAACCCACGACCTCCCGAATGCTAAGTAGACATGCAACGCACTACGCTAGGAAGCTCGGTCCTCAAGTTTGCTGAACAATTTCGGCTTTATACGTTGTCGTCGCTATTGCGGTCATCACGGCGGTAGGGGTAAATGGGCACTAAACGATTTGCCGTTTTATCCGCGCATAACAACGAGCTTGCAATCTCGAGCAGACTGGAACTTTTATATTGTTGAGAAATGCAAAATTTTAAATACCCATAATATTTGATTATAATTAATTCGCATTTAAAATCGGAGCGAAACGTTACATGTGGGCATGCGAGTTGTATTAAATATAAAACGTTTGAGATGGAAAGAGCCGATTCTGAAAGGGGTGGAGAGAAATAACACAAAAATTGGCATATAAATAGAATTTACCCCAAACTACTTAGAGACTCGTATACAAGAAGTTTGTGGGTGCCGAAAAGCCCTGATAGTAGTCATATGGAAACAAGAAAGAAGAAGAAAAAGAAGGACTGTAAACAACACCGGTAAATCTCATCTCAATTTTCATTTAGCTAGTGTCGGTTCATTTTTGGACATAGGCTTCCCTCATTTCTCGCAATTTCTTTGTATTTTGAGCAACCAGTTAAGTTTTGTGAACGATTCTTTAAGAGTTGTTTCCTTGGCGAATTCGAAATTTTCGAGAATCCAATTCAGCAAATTTGGCAGGTTAAATCGCGATTAAACCATATTTAGAAAAGAAATTACTCGTGATCATCTGCCATTTTTGGTATGTAAGGTGGGCCTTTCCCCGCCTGGAATTTCTCATTTTTTACCTTTGGCACATTTGGCACCACCTGGAGCTTGGCTGTATTAGAGTAATCGTTAGAAGATCCACAAGTTATCAGTTCTGCAAGTAAATTTCAAGCGATTGCTAACTACGCTTATCTTTACTTAACATCCGAAGCTGTTTCGCTGCGCCTTTCTCTCGTGTGGCTGCACTCCATACGTGGAGAAAGATTTCTTGGAATTTTGCAGAATTGCTGCAGCTCCTCGCTCAAAATTCATCACTGTTTCGGCTTCCTTGTAAACGTACAAGGTCAGATACTTTCTCCCTTCGTAGCCGATCTATTCGTGGCAAGCGGACTCCCAGATTATGAAAAACACCGCATGAATACTGGTTTTTGATGTAGAAATTGTTTTATTTACTGTTGGCGACTTTGATTTCATTAGGATTCTTGGAAATTTGAAGTCTGCCGCAACATTGCTTGCCGATCGTTTGATAAGTTACCTTCAAATTTTTTTAAAAATTAATATATTGGCTTTATTGATTTTAATTGCATTCAGCACTTACGAATAACAGCCGAATTGGACAACCATTGCTCGGGTATACAGAAGGATTGTTCAATAGAAACTCATCTTTCTTTTTTTATATTTATTTAAGAAAAAAGAAACACAAAGTTTTACTGAGCATCTATCTACTTGTCTCACTATGGCACCAAGCGATTGATTGTTAAGAAGATATTTATGGGTGTTGTTTAAAGAATTTTTGTACAGCTGTATACTTCTGTGTCTAGCAGAAAATTTCTTCATTAGTCCAAAAATATAGACATTTCAGACTACGAAAACTTATACTTACACCAACAAGTTCTAAAATTTCTCTAATGGATACACGATGATTTTCCATAATCGGACATTCCACACATGTCATGTTGCTCTCAGTGGATGCAGAATGAGCTGTACCTTGTATTTCATTTTAAAAAAATTTCACTATTTTTTCCAATTGGAAATGCGTTTCCACGCTTACATTATCGTACAAATCGCCAATGTCTGAACATCTTCAGCTCAAAAAGTTCAAATAGTGCTCATCTTGCTCAGACAGATTTTCGATTACAAACTACATTGCTATTCCAAAGATTTTAAATACCAAATGCCATTTGAGCGGCTACAAGTTATCGGTGTGTTGACAAACATTACCAATATTTAAAAAATCCAGAATAAATATTGTATTTGCTTCCAGGGTTAATTTGGGCATGGATGGATTTTTGTTGAACAAGCTTTGTATATTGCGAAAAGTGCTGAAGTCCTTTTGTGCTTACTAACCTACTTACACCAATACTTGGAGTTTGTGCAACAATTCTGACTTGCGGGAGCAGCCGCGACAATTAGGGTTAAGTAATGTGGAGGATAACACAGATGTGATCTGGGTAACCGCGCATCGAATCCGCATGGAATTGGAGGTGAAACCATTCATCCTAGTTAGTTTGCTTTAGTTCTTATTTCTAGCAAACCATGTACAGTCGAGTTCAAATAAATCTGGGACAATGTTTTTTTTCGTATGGACGTTGAGTTAAGAATTGAAGAATATCTCCATGGATTTCCAGCTATTAGACAGAGCTACAGATTTCATTTACCTGTTAAAGTTTAATATAACGCTTTCTGATAGCAGGAAATCCATGTAGATATTGTGCAATTTTTAACTGAATCTACATATGCAAAAAAACATTTTCCTAGATTTATTTGAACACGACTGTACATACATAAACAACCACATTTACAACAAATAAAATATACATAAAACTTACATTAAAACCAACCTCACATTCACAACAATTAAAACCATTTAAAAACTTGGCAATACTCTAAAAACTCAGGATCCGGTCCATTCTCACAATGAGGCGATTCAGTAAATTATTGTAAAGTAAACACTGTCTTCCTCATAAAAATTAACATATATTTTACATGCGCTACATCTTTCGGCTTATATATTAAACCATCTTCAGGCTAAAAGATAAAGCTTAGAAAAATACGGGGAAAAAACCAAAGAGCAAACACCTCACCTAATGTCAAAAGTGGACAGTCATAAATAAAAAAACAATTGAAATTAAAACAGACACAAGACAACGTGACCGACATGTTAAATGAAATAAATTATTTTTTTTATCTACAACGGTCAGCCAAGGTGAGAACTTTAAATACATATCAAAGCCACAAAAACCGATAAATGGCATAAGTTAAGCAATTAATCAAATTTTAGATTGAGGAATATATAATTGCTACTGTTAGCAAACTCTGTTACCTCATTGAGGCAACGATCATTTAACCGGGAGACAATTTCGAAGATTTCTTAAAAATTTAAATTATTGCCCTTAGGGCAGACGTGAAGAATTTTAACATTGGAGTCCCGGTCAAATTTATGATTATTCTCAATTATGTGTGAGGCAAAAGCCGATTTATTATAGTCAAGATGATGAATGTAGTTTGGTTTTATTAAAGAAATGTGTTCAGACACGCGCTTTTTGAAGGATCTCCCGGTTTGGCCCACATAAAAAGAGTCGCATGAACCACAATTCAAAAGATAGATACCTGATTTGTTAAGGAGGGGGATAGGATCTTTGTTATGGACTAGGATAGTATTAAGGGAAAAGGGTGAGGAAAAGGAAATTGTAATATTGAAGCGTTTAAAAACGTTTTTTAGAGAATTGACAAAAGGGGAAATGTAAGGTAGTGAACGAAACGTGGTGAGCTCACTTTTGGTGTCAGAAGATCTAGTAGGTAACAATTTGGTTTGAGCTAGTGAATGTTGTAACCGATGAAAGATAGGCATGATAAAGTTAAGTGAGTAACCGTTATTAACAGCAATTTGTTTTATGATATTGAGTGCATTAATGAAGTTGCTATTACTTAGAGGGGTCAGAAGCAAACGCCTAAAAAGGAACCTGAAGCAACTCAGTTTTTGAGATAAGGGATGGTGAGATGAGAAGGGAATGACAGAATCGGTGAAAGTGGGTTTTCGATAAATTTTAAACTCCAGTGAATGTGAGGCTATGTTACGGGAGATCAAGAGATCCAGGAATGGAATAGATAAATTAGTTTCAAGTTCATAGGTGAATTTGATGTTCGGAGGAATGGTGTTAAGCCACTGTAGATAGGTTAGGGATAACTCTGGAGGTCCCTCGAACAGTACCAGGATATCATCTACATATCTGCCCCAAAAGAATATGTTTTTTAAAAGTATCATTCTTGAAAATGACAGATTCTAGATTGTCCATGAATATTTCGGCGAAGAGAGGGAAAAGATTAGAACCCATGGCCAGACCCGATAATTGGGAAAAGAAAGATTTATCAAACAGGAAGAAGTCCTGTTTTAAGCAAAGTTTAATTAAAGACAAAAGACATAAAACCTGATCATTAGATAAGTCGCTATTGTCCAGACGTTGGTGAATGAGGGTAAAGCATTCATTGGACGGGATGCTAGGAAAAGGTTAACAATGTCGAATGAAAGAAGAATAGTGTTGTCAAAGATGTGAAGGGGTGAAATTTTAGAAATAAGGTCTAATGAATTATTGACCGAATATTGTGGTTCAAAATTTAAGAAGGAGCGGAGAATCTGGTTTAACCATGAGGTAATTTTAGATACAGGTGTATTGGGGAAGGAAACTACAGGGCGAATAGGAATGTTAGTTTTATGTATTTTAGGTAAGCCATAGAGACGGGGAGGATTAGGATTCATATTAAGCAATTCTTTATAATGTTTATTGAAAAATGTGTAAAGAGTATGGCGATAAGTATATACAGTGTTTCTAACTTCAGAAACATATCCAATCATGGGGTCTTTATTAAGAATAACAAAATCCGGTGAGTCAAGAAAGTTACGGACTTTGCCAACATGGTCATTACGATCGAAAACCACTACGCAATTACCGTTGTCGGCTTTGGTACATATCAAGTCTGATTGTTTAATCTGTTTTACTAAATTAATAACATTTTTGTCAAAAGTGTGATTATTTATAAATTGTTTATTAAAACTAGAAAATGTATTACTCAGAAGGGCTCTAAGAGTTTTAGGGTTCTCAACTTTGCAGGAAGCAATAACAGATTCAGTTTCTATAGCTAAATTTGTAATGGAATTTTTGGTCACATGACCTTAGGTGAGGTGTTTGCTCTTTGGTTTTCCCCGTATTTTTCTAAGCTTTATCTTTTAGCCTGAAGATGGTTTAATATATAAGCCTAAACATGTAGCGCATGTAAAATACATGGAAATTTTTATGAGGAAGACAGTGTTTACTTTACAATAATTTACTCTAAAAACAATAAAAAGTTTTAAGTTTGATATGAAACAGGCAGCCTGAAATATCGCGATGCCCGTCTTAATAGACGAAAACCGGCACGCGGTAATTTACATCTGCCTAACACCCGCCTCGGACCACGCGCAGAATTTAAGAAATTGTAGGAAAACAGCCATAAAGTTTATGGAACTAGGCTAAGAGGAATTTTTGCAAACGGTACGTAGCGGGCGAAACTAATAAAACTCCGCAGATCTCAGCAGAAATGCTGTCGCCACAGCTGCAAGCTCGAGCGCGAGTAACATGGGCTAAAGCGTCGCATCGGCCGGGCACCGAGAACAAACGCGAAAACAAATATATCGCGTTTTGAAACCTAGATGTATTTAGTATCCACAAAAAAAGGAAAATTTAGGCTATCAAACGCACACAAGCCCGGGATTGAAACGAATCTCCTCGCCGAACGCTCCGACAAAAACCCGCCGCCAGGGCACGCAAAAACGCTGAGCCGCGGAAGACAAATTCGTTTCAAACGGCAAACTCACGGCTCGGGCCGGCCAGCATCCGCCGCAATAAATTCGCCCGCATCTGCAAGTGCAGCGACTAAATATAACCGGCACTTTCGCCTTTGCATATTGGAATAAATTTAATCATAGCAGAAGCAGTTAACAAACCCCCGATGTATCGCGTATCAAAAGATGCGCAATTAAATAGGGAAGCGGATAAAGCGTATTCCCCTGAATCTGCAGCGGCCACCAAGCGTGGCGTAAAAAGCATTGGCGTATATAACACCGGGCCCAGCCAAATTTGAATAACATACGCGGGGAAGATTTTACCAAACTTAGGCAAGTAGCATATCAAAATGCGCGTCTTTTTATAAGGAAATGATTGCTCGCCAAAATATCCCGCTAATTAAAAGCGCGGAGCAGATAAAGCCATAATTAAGAAAAAGCAGAAGAAACGACGACAAACTCCCACCACGGTGACCAATGAGAGAACAGGAAGCGGCCAACATAAGCCTGCTCTCTTTATAAAATAGGTCGATTTTCAGAGAGGATCACTCATCACTCATCACTCATCAATCACTCATCGAACACTCATCATTCAGCCGCAACATCTCCAAGCGAGTCGAACCTACCTTGTTCGCTCACCAACTTATGGCACGCACTCCGTTGTGCAAAATTTAAACTCAGAAAACTTCCGCCAACGCTGAGCCGCTCTCCAAGAAGCAGAATCCGCTGCAAGCCATCCAAGCGAGTCAAACCTACCTTGTTCGCCATCTAGTCTCTGGCACGCACTCCATTGTGCGATACAGAAGCTGGAAAGCCCTAGGTGCCACTGCTGAAGTGACTCTCATGCGTCCTAGCTCACCGGAGATGGCGTAGGCATTCGACACCTTCTTTCATCAACGCCTGCGCCTACCGTACGCTGCACGTCGCGGACGTTGTTAGGATTTCCTTTGTTTTCAGGTTACATGCATTATCACCGCCGGCCACCCCTGAGTCACCCTTAAAGCGAAGAGCCCGTCAGTGACGCTTGCCGCCCTTACCCCTCCGGGTATCGCTACATCGAGAGCCGCCCTGCAGAGGAAGTCACCGCCTACCGCCACCCCCGGACGCCCGACCTCACCAACACGTCTGGCGCCCTAGCCGCCTACGACGCCGATACCCCGGACAGCGTACCCCGTCTGGACCCGGTTCCCCGTAGCCGAAGCACCTGCCGCCCCCGCCGGGTGGAGTTCGACCTGCAACTCCATCTGGACCCCGCCGAGGGGAAAGATTTCGAGAAGCTGTGAAACGCCGCCCCCCAGACAGCGAGAACCCGCGCCCACTTCCCCTTGACGGAGGTCGAGCTGCCCCCATGACGCCCCCAGGTGGATAACACGCGATCCGCCCGACGATACTTCCGGCACAACACCCAACTTCGCGGACGTCTCCTGCGCCCGCAGCTGTGCTACATCCCCGCCATCCGCCGCAGCCAACCCATTTTCAGACAATAACGGTCCGCGAGTGTATATATAACTAGCTTGTAAGTCAAATTTGTATTGAGGTTAAGCATAGTAAATAAACGACAACCATTAAACGAAGTCTAAGAGGTACCCCCTGTTTCCTTTCTCTATTCTAAGAAGTTCACCCTCTCCGACTGAGTTAGCAGGTGGGTGGCGTTATCCCGCCATTCCTGACGTTGGTCCCGCCTTCGCGCCTCATAAGCAGAGGACGAGTGAAATCAAGTTTGTTTTTTATTAAAATTAAATTTGTCTTTAACAATCTTGGAGATTACCTTTTGACCCTCTCCGCTCACTCAACTTAATTTCTGTTATTTGAAATTGCATGTACAGTGTGAATAAACATTGGGTAACAGAGAGTTTTGCTTTTTATTTATTTCTTTATGGAAAACTTTAGATGGTTTGAAGATTTCCACTAACAACCATACGTATTCTGGTTGGGACCGCCGCATACTAGTGGCGTTTCCAGAGAACTCACCCTACTCTGTTCAAGATCTAGCAGGCATAACTTTGCTATAGTGCGTGAAAATTTCTGAATGGTGGTGTTTTGTTTCTATAAGCATTGGCTATATATTTATACCATTTTTAGTACATAAGTCTTAAGTGTGTAAATCATCTTTCTAAGAAGCTCATCCAGTTTGCCAAATATAGCGCTCCTACTTCTACTTTTAGAAATGATATTATTTTCTTAACTTTTACTGCTGTCTTTAGGAAATTACAAGTCGGTAAAGATACGTTTTCCGATATAGGTTTTTTTTTCATAATTTCCTGTTGAAGCTTCTCGATCGATACGAAAATTGTCAATTAGTTGCAAATCATCGTAACTACATGGATATGTAGCCCCGTGTGGAGTTGCTAGTTGCCCATCGGGCGCCTCCCCGGGTGGCGTAGAGGGGAATGCTCGTCAGATATGAGGAGTACCGGGGAAATAAAACACCCGGGGCGGACCAAAACTGTCGGTATAAACGGACACCTCTTGGTGACCAACAGCTTCGGGTGGATGGGTCGATAAAAGAAAGGGTACACCTTTGCTCTGGGGCTGAGAAATCGACCCCAAAGGCGGAAGAACTGCAGACAGTCAACGGCATGGGAATGCGAAAGACAAAAAGAAATCACCGCATTAAAAATCTTAAGGATATTCTCTAGTATCACCATGAAAAGGCTATGTTCAAAACTAAAATTACCGGAGTTTGAAGTCCCCCGATCGGATCTCCGGGGGAGGGGGGAGCGGTTATGAACGAAGTCAAGAAATCGAAAAACAATCGGACAGTAGAAATAAACATGAAAATAGGTACGTGGAACGTAAAAACAATGGCGCAAGCTGGAAAAATTAACAATGCTATTCAAGAAGTGGAACGTTTGAATATCAAAATCATGGGAATAAGCGAAATGAGATGGCCTGAATCAGGTTACTTGGATATAAACAAACATCGAGTATATTACTCAGGCACATCAAATGAGCAATACCAGCATGGCGTAGGAATTATAGTGTGTAAATCAGTCGCAGAAAGCGTAACAAACTTTATACCAATTTCAGAAAGAATCATGCTTCTACAAATACAAGCTAAACCTACACTAGTAAACATTATTCAAATATACGCCCCAACAACAGACCACACAAACGAAGCAATGGAACAGTTCTACTCCCATATCGCAGACATACTAAAAAGCCTGCCAAAACAAGACCTAAATATACTAATGGGGGATTTCAATTCAAAAATTGGAAAAGGTCGGGAAGGTGATTTCATAGGACCGCACGGGCTGGGAGAAAGGAATGAACGTGGAAACCACCTGAGCATATTTGCAGGAGAACCAGAGTTAGCAATAATGAATACATTTTTCCCATTCCCATCAAGAAGACTTTATACGTGGAAATCGTCTAAAGACTCACCGGTGAACATTATTATAAATCAAATAGACTTTATCCTGATAAGCAAAAGATACAGAAACAGTTGCACCTGCGTAAAAACATATCCAGGAGCAAATATACAATCAGACCACACCCCATTAGTGGGCACCTTCAGAGTTAAATTAAAAAGAATAACAAAGAAAGGTATCAAGAAGTATGATCAAAGAAAATTAAAAGAACCATTGATAGAAAATAAAGGAAAAATAAGATTAAATGACGAGATTAGACTAAACACAAATAGACGCATAACTAATATATCAAATATAGAAAATGAGATCAAGAAATTAAAAGACAATGTGGAAAGTATCAACAAGGAATTTTTAAAGCCAGACACCGTAAAGAAAACGTCATGGATGACAACTGAAATCCTACAACTGATGGAGGAAAGAAGACTTGCAAAAATACGTCCCGTAGAATATAAAACCATTAATAGAAGAATTAAAAATAAGATAAGAGAAGCAAAAGAAAGAGAGGTAAGGAAAAAATATGCGGAAATAGAAACCTTACAAGCAAGATATGACAGCTTCAACGTATATAGAAAAATTTATGAGTTGACTGGAAAATATAAAAAGAAGACTGTGAACAAACTAGTAAATGAAGAAGGAATAATCATTGTTAACAAAAACGAAATCAGTGAAAAATGGAAAAAATATATAAAACAGCTATTTCACGATAATAGATCAAAAACTCCCCAGACAAAATGCGAAACTGGACCAAAAATACTAGTAGAGGAAGTTCAAAGTGCAATCAAAAATATGAAGGAAGGCAAAGCACCTGGCCCGGACAACACCCAAGCAGAGTTTCTGAAGCTCCTAGATGAAGAGAATGTGAAATGGTTGACTGCTTTATTTAACCATATGTATGACACTGGAAAAATACCTATAGAATGGCTTAAATCCGAATTCATTCTACTACCTAAAAAGGCAGGAGCAAAATATTGCAACGAGTACAGAACGATAAGCCTCATGAGCCATCTATTAAAAGCATTCCTCAAGATAATCCATAACAGAATATACAAATTATGCGAAGAACAAATAACACCTACACAGTTTGGATTCAGGAACGCAGTCGGAACACGAGAGGCCCTATTCAGTGTACAGGTGTTGGTTCAACGTTGCAGAGATGTAAACTACGATGTATATGCCTGCTTTATAGATTACCAAAAAGCCTTTGACAGAGTCAAACACCAAAGGATAATAGATATCTTAAGAAACATAGTACTAGACGATAAAAATCTAAGAATCATTATAAACTTATACTGGAACCATGCGGCATCAATGAAATTAGAAGAAGACAACAACATCGAAAACATAAAAATACAGAGAGGCGTGAGACAGGGTTGTGTACTGTTTCCACTGCTATTCAACCTTTATTTAGAATACATTTTCAGAGAATCACTAGAAAACACAAATATAGGGATTCTCTTAAATGGAGGAAGATTAAATAACATCAGGTATGCAGACGACACAGTTATTTTTGCTGAAACGTTAGGGGACTTACAAGTACTACTAAACAGAGTAACAGAGTGTAGTTAGAGGCAGAGTATAGACATCAATATAAACAAAACGAAATTAATGATCATCAGTAAAAATAATATTCCCATATGTCAACTCATGATAAACCATACACCTATCGAACGAGTGGAAAAATATACTTACCTCGGTACTATAATTAATGACCAGTGGGATAACTCACAGGAAATAAGGACTTGCATAGAAAAGGCTAGAGCCGTGTTCAACAAAATGAGTACCATCTTCAAGAGCCACGATTTGACAATCAATTCAAAGTTGAGATTTCTGAGATGCTACGTCTTCGCTATCCTTCTTTACGGTGTAGAGTCATGGACCTTGACAAAAACAACAGAGAAAAAACTGGAGGCATTTGAAATGTGGCTCTATCGCAGGATGTTGAGAGTGTCATGGATAGAGAGAGCAACGAATGACGAAATTCTACAAAGAATGAAAAAAGAAAAGGAAATACTCACTACAATAAAAACAAGAAAACTCCAGTACCTAGGGCACATTATGCGGAATGAAAACAGATTCCAACTACTTCAAGTTATACTACACTCACCGGCACGAAAAACGGAGCATTTGCGTTTTTTGATTAGATTTAAAATGGTATCCCTTTGTGATGTTTTATTATTACATTTATTACTATACATTTACTATACATTTAACATTATAACATGTATAATAAATGTATAATAATAAATGTAATAATAAAACATCACAAAGGAATACAATTTTAAATCTAATCAAAAAATGGAAGTGCTCCGTTTTTCGTGCCGGTGAGTGTATAAGGAAAATTACAAGGCAGAAGAGGCCGGGTAGAAGAAGAATTTCATGGCTTAAAAACCTAGGAACATGGTTTTCTATGACTAAAACTCAGTTATTTAAGGCAGCGGTCAACATAATCATCATAGCCCAAATGGTTGCCAACATCCGGAACGGATAGAAACCACAAGAAGAAGAAGAAGACATGGATATATCTAGAGGGGTAATTAGTTCACTGGAAATGGCGTGGGTTTTTCTAAAAAGACTTAAATCAAATAAAATTAGAAAGAGGGCCAATAAGTGTTTAATACAACAGAAAAACTCATGATAGCGAAGAAAAGCCATAAATGGTTCCCAGTAATTAAAACAAAGGAATGTATTATAGTAGAGGGAAGTGGATGGTTCTGGAACCTCCCCCCACCACTTGGCCTTGAGTTCAAGGCCAAGGCCACATGCAAGGCGAGGCCACGTTCAAGGCGAGGTCACATTCAATCTCAAGGTCACATGCAAGGCGGGGCCACGTGCAAGCCCAAGGTCACGTTCGAAGGGAGGCCATCAACAGTAACCTTGAAGACTGGGTATAACATGAGGTGCAGTTCTGTGTTCAGTAGTATATCGTGTGCTGTACTAGCAAAAAACAATGGATCAAGTACAAAAGGTTGGTGAAACTGTGAAGGGGCGAGTATCAAAGAAAAAAGTGAAACTGTTATATCCAGTATTGTTAAACGCAACAAGTTATCCGTTGAATAAGTCAAGAAATAAATCTGTGAGTTTGGGTTTGACCTGTTTTGGATCGTTTGTGCCGGGAGTGCTAATTAGTGGGATTAACAACAATTTTATACTGCTAGACGAAGGAGAGTGGCAAGTCTTTCTTAAAAATGAAGATGTGATAAACAGGCATTTTAACTATGAAGATGGAGATATAAAACCGGTGGATATAAGTCCAGGCAAACGAATCTATTTCCAAAAAATCGGAAATAAGAAAGTGATTGTGCTGCAGGAACTTAAGCGATCCCAAGTGTATCTCGGTATGCAATCAGTAGCAGAATTGTGGGGGTTGCTACAGCTGCTAAATTCTAAAGCTGAATTATTGAAAAGTCAGATGTTTGAACAATTTTACAGTAGTGTAATAGACGCGGTTTGGAATTTACCCGGCGACTTTAAAAGAAGCATTGAGGATGCGTTACCGCCAATAAAATCCGAAAATGTATACTGCATGCATGAAATGCTTATGTATGCTTTGGACGTCATTAGATATGATATTGTGTTTAAACAATACGCCCAACAACAGCAAACGTTGGAACAATAAGTGTTTATCATGTAGTTATAACGATGTAATAAAAAATTAAAAATTTTAAAACTTTTATTATACAAATAACTTACTGACTAACTTAGAAACTAACCTAACCTAACAACTTAAAATCTACTCCTCAACGTCTCTTTCGTACCCTGAATTGTTTTCACCACCACTGTCACCGTTTTCCATTCCTTCACCACCACTGTCACCGTTTTCCCCACCCGAAGACCAACCTTGCGTGGAGACGTCGAAAATGCTATCTCCAACAGAAGATATGGTGTCAGATACGTGATCCATACCGTTAATCCTCGGATCATTTGGACTCCATATGAGACTGATGTCATCAGGTATGGACAACCCATCCGATCGGAGACTCGACGGTGTAGACGACCTATCCAACAGCATATCTTCATCAGGCTGGTCAATGCCGGCCGAGTCCGCATTCAACAGCCTCGACCTGATGTTGTTCAGTTCTGGGATGTTGAGGTCTCCGATGTATTCACCATCCGTCGTGCATAGGTGCCCTTCCACGTAGTGGAAGAAGGCACAACGCCCGGACGGATAGATTCGGGTGCGAAGCAAGACGAGTAGAGGATGTAGTAGCTCAGGACTCCACGAGAAATCCCGAAGCCATACCCTCACATTGCCATTGGTGAGGTTTTCTACCTCCCACTCGGGGGCGAAACAGACGTTGTTCGATCGAAAAAACCACACCAACTGCATTTCAACTGTGAAAAGAGAAGTAGCTTATTAAAGATATAACTAAAATTGGCAAGCTTTTACTAAAACAATTATTAACAATTGAAACAGGGTCGGTCATTCTGCCGGACTCATATTTACAACTGGTAACATACCTGTAATGTAACGATGATGCGGTTCAATGGTGTGGTTGGACAGTGGTGGAATGATGTGGGCGGCCCCACTATAGCTGTAGAAAGACATGTAATTTCTCAAAGAAGCAATTCTCTCCTACTTACGTAAACGGCCCAAATCATCTCCATTAATTCCAGGTCTCTGTAGAGTTTTATTTTACGTCCCAGAAACCACCTTGTCTCTAACAAAATGGCTTCCGGGACGTAATCGCAGTTGCCTATGGTTGCTACGTCATCCTAAAGATAAATGTATTGTGAGCCGGATTTATGAACATATAATTTTCTTACAGTCCTATACTTTTCCTTGACGTATTCGATTAAAGCTTTCTCTAAAAAAATTATAAAAATTTATTACATCAACTATTAAAATTTACAAAAAAAATTACCGAAAGGCGACTGGACTGGGCCGCACTTTACGCTTTCAAGAAACTGATCTGTAAATTTCTTGCATGTATACTGTTTAAAATACAAAAAAAAACAAGCATCTTACCCATTTCTCTGGTCTGATTTTATCTGAAAAATGTTTGAGAATTTAGAATAGCGAAGTAACAGTACAATGCAAAAAAATTCCAATCAAATATCTTAATAATGATGATACAAGCATTTTAAGGCACACAAAAGACGGGGATCAAATATCTTAATAAACAAGGGAGATGTGAGCATTTACATTAGAAAAGTAAAAAAACTTTTTTCAGAAATTTTCCTCTGACATTTTTCAAAGACATGGACATATAAAATAAAACATATATACAAACATATCTTACCAATGGAGCAGATTGTTGCAGCTGAGGAAACTGTGATTTTGTCATGCAACAGCGGCTGGTTTATATACAAAGCTCTCCTACCTACCTCTCGACTTGGAGGGAAGGGTTGACAAATTATGCTGCAAATTTGTAATTTTTGCTAATTACGGCGCTATCTAATCATAGTTTTAAATTAACTGATTTTTTGTAACACCATTAGCTTTCTCATAAAAAAACACGTTTTTTGATACCCGACACGGCATATTTTGTGCACATTGTAATATGTATTTAAATGTACCAGATTTATTTTAAATAGCATAATAATTGCATATGGTGAAATTTGCTTACTGCAGGGTAGGTCAAATGTAATTTTTAATTCATATCATTTTTAATAAGTACGCGAAAAGCCAACAATGCATAACTTGTAGTAAAGTTTAATTGACGTGGTGGCATTGTTTAAAACGGTAATAATCAATAATTAATTCATGCACTTTTATCAAACAAATACACAAAACACACCAAAATCTTTATTGCAAGTTTTGCATTGTTGGCTTTTCGCGTACTTATTAAAAATTATATGAATTAAAAATTACATGTGACTACTTAATATTTTTTAAAACAATAGTTAATTCGCTTCCCAGTAATAATGCAAACTACAATTTGTTATGAAAAAGTCGTGCAAATCATAATTATAGATTATTGGAAAAAAATTAGACGTATTATTTGCAAATGCTGCAGGATGCATTTCTGATTCGTAAACAAGTGACGTAAATGGAAAAATTTACACTATGTTAAAAAACATCTTTGACCCAGGCAAATGGTCCTTTTATTTTTTTGCTTCGACTTTGAGACGACCTGGGCAAATGCAGCAGGATGCAATATTGCATCCGCTTACCAGTTCGTAAACAAGTGACGTCAATGGAAATTTTAAGTGTAATTGCAACAATGAGAAGTTTTTCAAAGTAATCAGATATTTCCGAATTTTCATAGAGGGGTATAGTTTCTTATTCTGAACAACTTTTCTTAATAAAATTTTGCCGTATTATGAACTAACGAGGCAGCGTAATTGAAAATGAAATTAGTTTTAGTACAATTGCGACAATTAGAAGTTTTTCAAAGTAATCAGATATTTGCGAAAATTTATAGAGGGATATAGTTTCTCATTCTGAACAACTTTTATTAATAAAATTTTGCCGTATTATGAACTAACGAGGCAGCGTAATTGAAAATAAATTTCGTTTTAGTGCAATTGCGACAATTAGAAGTTTTTCAAAGTAATCAGATATTTGCGAAAATTCATAGAGGGATATAGTTTCTCATTATGAACAACTTTTCTTAATAAAATTTTGCCGTATTATGAACGAGGCAGCGTAATTGAAAATAAATTTCGTTTTAGTGCAATTGCGACAATTAGAAGTTTTTCAAAGTAATCAGATATTTGCGAAAATACATAGAGGGATATAGTTTCTCATTCTGAACAACTTTTCTTAATAAAATTTTGCCGTATTATGAACTAACGAGGCAGCGTAATTGAAAATAAATTTCGTTTTAGTGCAATTGCGACAATTAGAAGTTTTTCAAAGTAATCAGATATTTGCAAAAATTCATAGAGGGATATAGTTTCTCATTCTGAACAACTTTTCTTAATAAAATTTTGCCGTATTATGAACTAACGAGGCAGCGTAATTGAAAATAAATTTCGTTTTAGTGCAATTGCGACAATTAGAAATTTTTCAAAGTAATCAGATATTTGCGAAAATTCATAGAGGGATATAGTTTCTCATTATGAACAACTTTTCTTAATAAAATTTTGCCGTATTATGAACTAACGGAGCAGCGTAATTGAAAATAGATTTCGTTTTAGTGCAATTGCGACAATTAGAAGTTTTTCAAAGTAATCAGATATTTGCGAAAATACATAGAGGGATATAGTTTCTCATTCTGAACAACTTTTCTTAATAAAATTTTGCTATATCTTTAAGGAAATTAGCATCGTATATAAAATAATATTGAAAGTTGAAGTTGGCCTTCGCATTTCGTATAAATGCAGATCTCCAAGCTGCAGCAAACCATTCTGTTACCTGCTTTTGCAATGTCAACTGTGTGCCAATCTTGTAGAGGTGTTCTACTACCCAAAAAGATGTCTAAATACTCGAGGCTTAGCTTGAAGAAAACATCGGAAAAGGGTAAAGTTAAACTTTGCGCCTGCACGGAACCGAGCGTTTCATCCCCCAGTTCCGTACAGGCATTGTCGCAAGCTGCCATTAAGGTTTTAAGTGACGTATTAATTGCTCCTAATTACGAAATTATTTCTCCAAGTAGTCAAGGTTCGAGCAAAATTTTAAAATCAGCTTTAAAGAAAGATCAGAAAATAAAAAAAAACCGGCAAAATTCAATTTTGGGAAATATATAGAGAATATGAATGTGGAGACTGAGAAGAAAACGGGAGAATTTCAGGTTCAAGTGGAAAATGTATCCACATTTGATAGTCGGACAGTTGGTGAACTGTCTACTCCAAAATTCCAAAATATGCCGATGCAATCTGAGTCTCCGCATCTATCACAAACGGAAATGTTTATGGAAGCGTTCGATTTTGACGACATTCCATTGGAAAAGGCGGCTTCCGGCGACGGTGCGGCGCAAGAGTTTACAACCCTTGTAGATGGTTTGGAGATAGACTCCGGCTCAAGTCGACCGACCAGTCGAATTTCGAAGCGGCTAACAATCCAACCTTCGGAAAATGTGGCCGCAGCGCCTTCTGTAATTGTACAGGCGTCTCCGGTTTCGGGTGGTGTAGCTGTTGTAGCCACTGGGAGTGACGTAATCGATACTGTGGTGTCGATTACGTCTACCCCGCAGGAGGAAGACATGGATGACATTTCGCCATCCCAGCGTGCCGAACGTGAATACGTGTCTAATCGGAATGCAATAGATGCTAAAGCTGCCGATCTTCGCAGTGGAGAGCATTATCTAAGGTATATTAGATATTATTTTTTTATTCATATATGTTATTTAACATTGAAGGTGTTTAGAACATGCTTTTCCCAGTTTAGTAGCTTATATTGTTATTAGCTCCCTAGATATTCGAGCCGCCAGCCTAGAAGCGACGATGCATGATGAGTACCTAAAAAGCATAGCTGCTTTACCTAAGATCCGCCACGGCCACAGCGCAACTAACATGGACATCTTTAAGAATGCTGCGTCAGCAAGGCTAGAGCTAATCCAAGATCTGTTAGCTGTGGAGAGTGCGATTCGTGCAAGACGTCAGGAGCTCGATAAAAAAGCTAAGTAACGAGTAGATAATCGTTTAACATATCATACAGCTCTAACACAAATAACCTTGCCCCTATCCTCTCCAGGGTGTCCAAAGCGAATCCTCCCCTTGGTGACACCTGGGTATTCCGTTCGAGGTTTAATTTGTTAATCAGTGTTTATAAATAAAGGTGTTCATTGCGTTTGTGAATAGTAAGCCTCGAGCTGGGTAGCTAATAGCGCAATTAGTATATTAACCGATTGCGCGAGACTAATTTGCCATTATGTTCAGGTGCACTGCTTGTGGAGAGTCCTTCACCAGAGCTGACAATTTGTTTCGCCATCGAAGAGATAGCTGTCGCCACGAGCTGGGCCACCCATCGACGAGTGGTAAGTGGAAACGTGTTGATTGCTGTTGATTATATCGATTGTGTGTTTCCTACAGGTGACGCTATGGAGGCTTCGGTAGCAGCTGGTGAGGGACCATCGGCGAGTAAACGTCCAAGACCTAATGACTCCAGCGGTGGTGAGTGCGTCTCTATTGTAGTGTTTCATGTTTTCCAACGTTTGGTTTAACAGAACAGCTCCCCAAGACGTGTGTGATGAAAATGTTCGTCGGACTTGTTTCGTTGGACACCTGAGGAGCAATCGTCACACGAGGCGGTGTGATGTCATCCACCTGGAGAAAGGAGTGGTAGCCCTTCCAAGCGCCTTCAAGTCCCGTGTTGCCAGCTACAGGGTGTCCACGGAAAATTATCATATAAGTGTTGTAGAATATATGACGGAATTGAAAGACAAAATTATAGGTCTAATAGAAGGACAACTGACCAAATTAAACAGTATAAAATTCAATTTCGAACTTTTCGGGTATTTTATTTTGGAGACTCAAGATGTACAAGACGTCAAAAGTTTTAATACGACCAACGAGGTGGTCACTCGCGGTACAGACTTGAACGAATTATATGATAATTTAACGGGGATATTGGACCAGAAGGTGTCCGAATTTGAGGAACGCGATTCAGGTGTGTATTACAATTGTAATTCTTGTTAATGTTACTAACCGCAAAATGTTTACAGGGTGGATCTTGAAGCAGCTGCTGTACCTAGAATTAAATATAAATAAATTCAATCCGTTTCGGGCGTCTTCGTATATTCCGCTCCCGGAGCAGATTCAGACCAAGAAAGCGATCGTGAACGTCCAAAACGTCAAGGACGAGCGTTGTTTCGGGTGGGCGGTAACCTCGGCCCTCTGCGAACCAGATGGACCGTCTAATCGAACGAGTTCGTATCCAGATTGCAGCGATTTTTTAAATTTTGAGGACATTAAATTCCCTGTTAGATTGCGCGATATTTCTAAATTTGAAAAAAATAACCCTCAACTTTCTATAAATGTATACGCTTTGGAAAAAACTTTTGAAAACGATATTACCATATATGAAGTTGTGGGACCTCTGTACTATTCGCCACGTATAAAAAACAGACATATAAATTTACTGCTTCTAACAGACGGCGAAGGTAATAGCCACTACTGTTGGATCGCTGATTTGTCTAGGTTAGTTTCGCGGCAAATAACGGCTAGGGCCAATGCGAAACATTTTTGTAATGGTTGTCTAAATTACTTTCGCACCGATGTCCATCTGGAGAACCATAAGCTTTTTGACTGTAATCATGTGTGCACAAAGTTGCCTACGACAGAGCCGATCACGGATAAGTGTGGGGAGGTGAGGCCCCAGAACATTCTTAAATTTGATAATTATCATAAGCAATTGAAACTGCCCTATGTTTGCTACGCAGATTTCGAGACCGTTTTATCACCTGTCGATGGTGGGAATCAGGAGCCGGATCTCGAAAGACCATATACGATCAAAACGTGCAAGCACAAACCGTATTCTTTCGCGTATTATTTGAAATGTTCTTTTGATGATACTCTATCCAAATTCGAAATTTATAGGGGCGGGGATGCTGTGGACGTGTTTGTTGAGCGTCTAGACAGAGACGTTCGCGCGCTATATTCCAACAGTTTGAAGCATGTTGTACCCCTCAAGCCTCTGGCTCCGCAAGAAATTCAAAATTTTAAGGATGCTGCTTCATGCCATATTTGCAATCGTCCTTTTGGAGAAGGAGACCTAAAGGTTCGCGATCACGACCATTTGACTGGAGAATATCGGGGTGCTGCTCATTCCAATTGCAATCTGAATTATAAACTTCCAAATTTTATTCCCGTATTTTTTCACAATTTAAATTACGATTCCCACCTTTTTGTCAAACAGTTAGCTCAAAATAACGAGAAGCTTGATGTCATTTCGGAAAATAAGAAAAAATATATTTCATTTGGTAAACGTCTTTGGGTAGATGAAGTCGTTGTTGACGGAAAACGAAAAAACGTTTATATGCAAATTCGATTTTTAGATAGTTACCGATTTTTAAGTTCTTCTTTAGCATCGCTGGCCGCCACGTTATCAGATGATCAGTGTGTTGAAATTCATAAGCAATTCGGACATGACATCAAATTCGAACTGATGAGACAGAAAGGTGTGTTTCCCTATTCGTATCTGGATTCATTTACAAAATTAGACGAGCCGGCGTTGCCCACAATCGCCCAGTTTTATGATCATTTAACCGAGACGCATATTACTGAGGTCGATTACGAGCGCGCCGTTAAGGTCTGGAAAACTTTCAAATGTGAAACGTTGGGCGACTATTCCGATGTTTACCTCAAATGTGACGTGTTTATATTGGCAGACGTTTTCGAAAACTTTCGCAATTTTTATTTAAATCAATATAATTTAGATCCGGCGCAGTACTTTACCGCCCCCGGTTTAAGTTGGGACGCCATGTTAAAATATACGGGGGTTGAGTTGGAACTGTTGACGGATATGGATATGTTTCACTTTTTTAGAAAGGGTATTCGTGGAGGAGTCAGTACTTGTGTCGGGCGAAAGGCCATTGCCAACAATAAATTTGCGGGTAACTATGACGCTTTAAAACCCACTTCTTTTATTGTTCATTTAGATGCCACGAATTTGTATGGACATAGTATGAGACAGTTTCTACCGCAAGGTGGTTTTGTTTGGTTGACTGACGACGAAATTGATAGTTTTGACGTATTTCAAATTTTGGACGACTCAGATACTGGGTACGTGTTGGAAGTTGACTTGCGGTACCCCAAAAATTTACATGACGATCACAATGACTTCCCCTTTTGCCCCGAGCTATTGGTGCCTCCACAGGGAAAATTTTAAAATGCAAAATTAATTCCAAATTTGTATGACAAACACAATTATATTATGCACTACAGAAATTTGAGGCAATGCTTAGAGGCTGGTTTGATTTTGGTTAAAACACATAAAATACTTAAGTTTAGACAATCTCCATGGCTCAGATCCTACATCGATTTAAACACAAATTTACGTAACAAGTCTGACAATGAATTTCATCGAAATTCATTCAAACTAGCTAACAATAGCGTCTTTGGTAAAACCATGGAAAACGTGGACAAAAGGGTTGTTGTAAAGTTAATTAGTCATTGGGAGAAAATTGGTAATAGAATGGGGGCAGAAGCTTTGATATCGAAACCTAACTTTAAAGATAGAATTCGGTTTGGGGAAAATTTAATAGCAGTGGAAATGAACAGAACGTCGGTTTTATATAACAAACCCATTTATGTTGGTTTCTCAGTTTTAGATCTTTCGAAAACGGTAATGTACGATTTTTATTACAAATTTTTGAAGCATAAATACGGCCGTAATGTGTCTCTACTGTATACAGACACGGATTCTTACATTTTGGAAATTTTTACTGAAAATTTTTACGCGGACATGCAAGAGCACCTTGATCTCTTTGATACATCAAATTACAAGAATGGTTTGCACGGAATTTCGGGAACCGAGTCTGTTGTTGGCAAATTTAAGGATGAGTACGCTGGGGTGGCTGTGTGTAGCTATTACGGGGTCGGTGCAAAAACATACTGTGTAAACGCTGTTGGTAAGGAAGCCAAAAAGGCGAAGGGAGTTAGAAAGAGTGCTGTTCGGAATCACCTCACCACCGAAATTTATAAATCTGTAGCCGAAAACAAGAGGGAAGTTGTATTTTGTCAGATGTATGTGTTTCGTTCCCATTTACACACTATGTACACCGAATTAATGAATAAGGTTGCGCTTTCTTCGCGAGATGATAAACGCTTCCTTATTCCTAATACTACCAAAACCTTAGCGTGGGGTCACCGTGATATAGATCTTTACAGTCGTCTAGACAACTTGCTGCGCATTGCCGAAACGATGACGTAGCAATATGTTCGCGGAACAGTATTCGTTATTACTTAACAGCAGAGGTCCTACACGGCAGGAGCTTTCTTGTACTTTGTAGGTTTAGTTATTGTATATAGCAATTATAGTATAGGTTAAGAACACTAGCTTGTATGATATAGGTAGTAAGTTAAATTTTACGAAAAATCTGATTGTTTGGGTCCGCATTACCAAGTATATTTGTTATTTAACACTGTAGTCACTCATGTTTAGCAGTTACAATAATAAATTACTGTAAAACATAAAAAGTTTTTATTTAAAGAAAATAAATGGTAGTAAAACAAAAAAGTGTTTTATTGAAAGAGTTCTATAGAATCATAATAAGTTATACAACATTGTTTTTGGATATCCAGGAATTGTGACGATTATCGAATCCCAACCACTTTACGTAAAGCTGATTACCCTTCTTCTTCAACACCTTTTCTACCAGGTATACGTCCGAGTGTTTGGTTTTCTGTAATTCGTGCTCGTAAAATCCACCTTTGATTTCTTGCCCTTCCTGATCGGTGAGTCTGTAGGTGGTAGGATTTGTAAGTCGCACTGTGGCTATTTTGAATATTTCGTTGCTCCAGCTGGGTGTGTAGCCCTTGCTAAATATCGAACGATATTTACTAATGCGTACAGAATCTCCTTTATGAAACTTTTGAGGTGTCGGATCTACAGTTTTTGTGTAGCTGTACACGGTGTGTAACAGACGTTTGGCATTTTTAAGATTAACTTCAGCCGGCTTCATACCTGTTGTGCTATGCCTGGTTGTGTTATATTTGCTTAAAAGTTGGGGCAGAATGTCCAACCATTTGTAGGACCCTTGCAAACTAAACTGCTTCCACATCATGTTCTTAAGGGTGCGGTTACATCTTTCTATGATGCTGCTTTTCATAGTTGAATACGTGCTGTAATGATTTATCTTGTAACGTCGCATCAATGCTTGAAAATCGCTGTTATAAAATTCTTTTCCCAAATCGGTTTGTACGTTTTTTGGAGATACCTTCATATTAGCAAGAACTTTTCGCATAGCTGCTGCTACATCTTTTCCCGTTTTCCGTTTTACCGGGAGAGCCCACAAGTATTTAGAAAACGCATTAATAACAGTTAAAATTTATCGATAACCTTTATTGCTTCGTGCATATGGTTGCATCTCCACCAAATCCGCTTGTAGTAAATCATGCAATCCTTTGAGAATCACCCGTCGTCTCTTGAAATTTCTTCGCGCTGGTTTGTGAAGTTCTGCAACTAGATCCTCCTTAGGACTCATTGCCGAATGTTGCTGTATCGACTGCTATGGGACATTTAAGCAGCAGTTGCACGTATAACTTAGTGTTTATGGATTCGAATTTCAGTTTATCTCCTCGCCGCAATGTCTTACCGACAAGCGTGTCGTGTTTGATGCCGTTGATGTGTGATACTACCAAAGGTCCGTTAACTTGAACACTTATGATCTCACCGATCGTTAAAGGAAAAATGTACTCATTATTACCGAAAATTTTGGAATATCCGCTTTCATCATAACCACGCCCCACTAGCAGCAGTGGTACCTCGATATGGAGTCGGTTTACATTTTGAACTTTCATAAAGATATGTTTGCGATGAGAACCGTAGCGCGCACTATGGTAGTGGCGTCCAAATTTGTCTATGGGCATTACTCTGTCGTCTAACACCTTCTGATCGTAATTAAATAGGTGCTCTGCTTTTGTACTCGTCTTAGTGAATTATTTTTGCATCTCGTAGAGCTTGGGTGATGCTTACGATTTCGTTGGAATGGCCGGTGTGCCCCGCTACCTGAGAGGCTAGTAATATGCGCAGACGATCCACTAATGAATTTGGATCTTTCCAAGGAACAAATTCCACTTTTTTATTGGTTACTGTTAATAATCCCCTACCGGTACGCTGCACCCTTGATGCGGCTCTGGTAGGTTGTCTAATGCCGTAGGATGTAGCCAGGGGGCGTACTACTTTCATATATTTTGCGCCGGCGTTGCCGCTTATCCCTTGGGTTGGATCGTAGTTCTTACGATTTGCGGCGGATCGGTTCACTATGTCATAGTAATTTTCACGGTCTTTGGTTGTATAAATTATCGGTTTCTTTAAGAACATTAATTCGTAAAAGCCGGGGGTGCCTTTGTATACTATTCTATTTCCGTGATCTGTAATAACCATGTCCTGACCCTCAAAAGTAAGCTGTTTATTCCCAATTGCAAACTTATCAGTGTCTATGTCCCATCGAACTCCATAGTGGAGATCGTACTTGCTCTCTGTATCTCGTATCATTCCCTCGATATATTTTCTAGCTAACCCTGAGAACTGTTCCAGGTATTCCCCTAGAACTTCCGATTCCATCATTTGTCGCACGGTTTCCCTAGCCTCTGCTACTGAACTTTCAATTGCCGCTTCTTCTTCTTGAACTTCTACCTGTTGCTCCTCATCCGGTAAACTCTCATACAAACTTCTCTGTCAAGAAATCTAGGTGTGGATGTTACCAACGCTGAAGTCGACGGTCCGGGAATGGCAATGTCGGGGGTTGACGCTCGTACGGGGGTTTTGCCATTTCTCGGACGGGGTAGGATAGATGGTGTGGACACTCGTCGTTTGATGGTTCTCAGCATAGGTCCTACTTCTTGCTGTATTGTTTGACCTCCTTCTTGCTTAATGGATGTTAGCAATTCCGTGAGTGGTTGGGAAATTGGTTTAAATTGCTCCGCAAGAGCCGTCTGCGATTCGGCGATATCTGCTTTTAAAGTTTCATATTTCCGCCTGACAGCCTTTCTAGCTTTAATAAGATCGCTTACTAACCGTTTGTCCATGTTGCTATTACTGTCGTTGTTCGTAGACTAATAATTTGTACAGCAGTGGTCCATGCCTATATAGTGAAATAACTGTCGAACCCTTTTCTATAACGACCGGCGTTGATTTCGCTTTCTTTGTCGATAACTAAAAATCCGTGATCTTTGATCCAACAGTGGGAACATAAGTTTTTAAAGTTTTCGAATGACATGTCTGTGTTTACATGATCATCGTAAATGTGTTTAAGATTGGTGTAGTCTTGCCGGAATACGATTATGATATTCGCATTATCTCGTACCAGTTGTTTCGGGATTGATGAGTAAGTCTGACAGAGGTAAAACCAATCTATATTTCGATGACGTCCGAAACTAAAATAATCTCTAATTATGCTTTGAGTGTCGCATGCCACATCATCAAACACAATAACAGAATTTTCTTTCGCCTCGTGTGGTTTGATAACCTCACACCCCTCGCTGAATTCGTAGAATCCGATTTCCTTTAGTGACTTCAGGAGTATCTTCAGAAATTTGTATTTAGGTTGGTCAAGGGTTTTGGAATACAAATACAAGTTGTGAAACCGCACCCCATTGCGGTGCACCAAAAGACTGATCATCGCATTGGTTTTCCCAGAGCCGGAAGGACCAATGATCAAACCCATTTTACATCCTATACCCAGTAAAGTGCCGTGTCGTCTGAACCTCTGTGACATGGAATTTACTGTATGATTTACTACCGGCAGCGAACATTTTTGTTTCACAAGTTTGACGTTCTTCATCGTTTTCGGACGGGGACGAACTAGCTTCTAACCGCGCTGTGCTAAGTATATATCTACCCCTTTGAGCTTCACATCGTCAGTCGCTCTTCGACGAGCGTTTCTTTAAGATGAGTTATACTAGACGTAAAACTCGTAGTCGTCGTCGAATCGTAAGACGGAAAGGTCGCGGTTTGTTGAACACCCTTATTGACAAGTTACCCTTCGAATTATATATACCAGGTTACAAGTTTTGCGGACCTGGCACTCGTTTAAACAAACGGCTTTCTCGAGGTGATCGAGGAAGAAACCCTCTGGACGAGGCTTGCAAGCAACACGACATCGCATACTCACAATCTAGCAATCTTTCGACGCGTCACGCGGCGGATAAAGTTCTTGCACAGAAAGCTTGGGAACGCGTTAAAGCAAAAGACTCTACTCTTGGAGAAAGAGCGGCAGCTCTTGCTGTTACAGGGATTATGAAAGGGAAAACCAAACTCGGCATGGGAGTCTCCCGGAAACGAAAGCGTACAGAACCCATTGCTGTTATGGAAACACCCCGGAAACGAAGACGTACACCACCTATTGCAGCGCAAAGATTTGGTACGGGGATATCTAGAAAACGGAAGCGTACACTACCCACTGCTGGTGTGACGGTCCCCCGAAAACGAAGGCGTACATTACCTATTGCCGCACAAAAATTTGGTACGGGAGTATCTAGAAAACGGAAGCGTACACAACCCACTGTTGGTGTAAGAGTCTCCCGGAAACGAAAGCGTGCACTACCTATTGTCGGTATTGCGCAAAAATTTGGTACGGGGGTATCTAGAAAACGGAAGCGTACAAGGTGTAGTAGGCGTAAACGTATTGGAGGCGCGGTCGTTTTTAAATCGCGAAGAAAACGCCGAATTCGTTCTAGAGTAGTACCTGTTCCCAAGAGAGGAGGTATATTGCCGCTTGTACCCATACTTGCTGCATTAGGAGCATTGGGGTCCCTCGGAGGCGGTGCTGCAGCAGTCGCTAAAGCGGTTGGCGACTCAAAGGCTTCTAAAAAGGATCTCCAGGAAAAGGAACGGCATAACAAAGCTATGGAATCCATTGCTCGAGGAAAAGGACTATATCTACGACCGTATCAGTCAAAAAACTACCGTTGAAGCTACCACGCCGAGCGTTGACGAACATCGATATTGCACAGTACGTTAAACGCTTAGAAACTCCCCATTTTAGGGGGATATTTATGCGAGATGCTCTACCCGACAAAATTCGTCAACGAGAATGTGGTGTTACTAACTTAGACGATGATGTTGGACCTGGCACACATTGGACAGCCTACGTTAAAGCTGATCGATTTGTTCTGTATTTCGATAGCATAGGTCGCTTACAACCTCCTCCCGAATTAGTAAACTACTTTCGCAGCGATGGTAGCAACAACACAATTATGTACAACTCGCATCATACACATGCGGACATTTGTGTCTCAAATTCTTATATAACTTTGCGAAACCGCTTTTGTCGTCAGTTTAAGTGCCGCGCTTCATCATGTCCAGTATATTCACTCTTACGGGAGATTCATCTGTCCTTACTGCAAATTTTGACCCTCCCATTTTCTTAGACGATGGTAGCGAATACGTCTTGGGAATGTTAAGTTTCGAAACCTACTATACTATTCCAAACGTTAGACCTCCCAACAATAAATTTCATCTTGTTGGAGAACCTCCTATTATTATACCGGTGGGAGCATATGAAATTACCGACATTGCTGAATTTTTACATAACCAACTCGATTCTGATGCAGGTGTTAAACAGGTACTGCTACGTGGAAACAACAGCACCTTAAAAACCGAAATAAAGTCCACCGTTCCAATCGACTTTCAAAGCGACAATACTATCCGGGACATGTTAGGCTTTGAGAAAAAGTTTATGCTGCAGATAGGTGGCACACAGCTGAACATGTTACGAAAATTTTGAACATCAACTCGATTCTTATTCATTGCAACATCTCCGTTGGTTCATATAAAAATGGTAAGCCCGGCCATATCATTCACCAATTCTTCCCCATAGTACCACCCGGGTACAAAATAGTGGAAACCCCTAACCCTGTCATCTATCTACCGATCAGCACGAAACAGATCACTAACTTAACTATTAAAATACTAGACCAATCGGATAATCCTGTCAGTTTTAGTAAGGAGACCGTTACGGTAACATTACATTTAAAGAAACTGTAATGGGTTTTCGATTCACCACTTCGTACCACCCCTGTTTTACTTCCTATAAGAATCGTCGCCCACACCCTCGTAAGATCAGTACGGCTTCGTCCACCACGCAGCTAACTAAAGCAAACAGAGACTTCTTGCGGTCCTTAGGCTTTACAATAGTGTAATGAGTATTTTAAATATTGGAGAGCGAGTCCTCGTCGACACTTCTATCATTAGCAATCAATTGCACACACATCAACCGTATACAAACTGTTTTGACTATAACGATGAAATTCGAATTCCAATTCCCGAAGATATGTCAACTCTTCCCGGCCTGAGCTATCTGTACCTAGAGGGAAAGTTGCGGAAGGAAAACGGTAAAGTTACAACGGCTAAATTCCTTAACAATGGTTTGGCTCACTTATTTAGCGAAATCCGATACGAAATCAATGGCGTCGTTGTCGACTCTGTCACCAAACCTGGTATTACGTCTACTCTTAAGGGATATGTGTCCTACAGTTCCGCTGACGTTAAAAAGCTTCAAAATGCAGGTTGGTTTGCCGGCGGCGATCCTCCCATTACCGATCAGGAAGGTAACTTTAGTGCCTGCATACCGTTGAGAATGCTGTTAGGATTCGCCGAAGATTATGGTAAAGTAATACTTAACATCTGACAAGAACTCGTATTAATTCGCAGCAATACCGATGCCGACGCCGTATTCAGTGCTACCGTAGGGGAGACGGCTAAAGTTACGATTGACAAACTATATTGGAAGGTTCCTCATATCACTCCAGGTCTTGCTCAAGAATTATCCCTGACCAAATACATCGATAAAAATATTGACACTCAAGTCGCATTTCGCAGCTGGCAGCTTCATATCATACCCGGTGTTCATGCTGTGACTCAACATTCTCACGCTATCGCTACAAGCACAAAATTACAAACAGCCAGATATGTCATCGTAGGGTTTCAATCAGGTCGTTCGGGGCTAATCGCTAAAGACAATTCTAATTTCGATAAAATTGGTCTTACTAATTTCCGAGTTTATCTGAACACCGAAAGATTCCCATACGACAATTTACATAACAATTATGCACTCAATCATTACGCAACATTATACGACATGTATTGCAAGTTTCAATCATCTTATTATAGCAAAATCGATGAGCCCTTCTTCTCCCGCCATGACTTTGCAGACAAGGCGCCCATTGTTGTAATCGATTGTTCCCATCAAAAAGACTACCTTTATGCAAACGCTGTCGTTTTTCGTGTTGAATTTGAAACTTCCGCTAACGTGCCAGCCAACACAACTGCGTATTGTCTCGTTCTTCACGATCGGGTTTTTACTTACAACGCATTGTCAAAAGCAGTTAAACAACTGTAATTTCGCAAAACACTTCAGTTGCACCTCGACTTTTAGCGTAACTAGACCATGCTCCCTATACCTAATACGATGAAGATCATTATCGATATTCAAGGTTTTAAGACGTCCGATAAGCACTTTACCCCAAAAGAATTGGCCTCCTACGACGGTACCTCAGTATCTCACCACATTTTTAAACCCCTTTTCGCCCTCCATTCCTTAACACCTCATTTACAACAACAAGCCCGCTGGGTAATGACTAATCACCATTGCATCGACTGGAATGAGGGATTTACTCCAGCATACATGTTTCCTGCAATCTTGCGACGTCTTCTGCAAGGTGCCACCGAAGTATATGTGAAAGGTCGAGAAAAGGCAACGTTTCTACGCCGCTTTACTACCATCCCAATCATCGAAGTGGAAGAAAGACCGGCCCTCACCCCATCACAACCCGCTTGTTTATATCATTCCAAACCGATTTGTTATTGCGCTTTATCTAACGTGTATCATATTTATAATCACTACATAATGGAATAAAACAACCTTTTTAATTTTTATTGTTTTTTATTTGTTTACAATATATATAGTTTAACTACATGGATTAAACATCTACGTACTAGTGGAAAAGCGTTCTACATAAATTGTCTGCCTATGTTCGGCGCACAAGACGTCTCGCAGTACTTCATCCATAGTAAGTATCCTCCGATGGAACCGCAACCTATCCACACCTGCATATTCCCACCGTCCTTTTCGAGCTTCTCGATACGCATACGTCCACGTATGCAAATTATAAATCTTATTCTTCGAGTCGTCAAACTGCACGCTCTTCTTCATTTTCCTTCCTCTCTATAAAGGCTTTTACTTCACACATATGCCATTTTAGGCCAAAACTATCCATTAAATCTACAAGGAGGCCTTCATTTATGGCTCCGTCTAAGAATAGTTGACCGACAGCTGCACCATTTTTGTACTGTTTTTCTTTTTTATACAACTCTTCGTCACTGAATCCGGAACGTCCTAACCCATATATGACTTCGTGCGACGCTTCCAAAGCTAAATCCTTTAACGAACTCACTAATCGTTCAACCGCACTAGGTACGTCTCTTGCAACCGGTCGAGCAGCCTCTCTATAATTCATCCACATGACTACACTGCCAACTGACGACTCAGGGCTTCCACTTCGATGTCGCACTTTACCATAGAACTCGCGAACGTTAGCACTTCCACCATACACGCAGTCTTTTCAGAGTTCTCCTCCAGCTGATCCACTACAGACCATACATTTACTAAACAGTCTCCACAAAGGTTTGCCACACCCTTCACTATCTCTTTATAGAAACTCTCAAAGTGTAACGCTTTTAATTGTGCGAATCGCACTTCCACGAGTTTCTGCAAGCGCCACAATTCTTCTACAGTTTCGCTTAAACGCACCTCTGACAAGCCCACTTCCTCCAATTTGATTATTTTCCTTGTCTGGATCGCTTCAAATACAATGCTCTTCTTCCCTATTTCCAGAGCTGGCCACTCACCGTCGAGAGAATAGAAGTAGTTGGAAATCACTCCCTGATTTGCAATCAGGGCTGTCCACTCCCATTCATTTAACTGCACCCAGTCATTTTTGGCACCCCGTATTATAATACTTGGGTTAAATTGCGAACTCCAATCAAACCCTACACTCACGTACTTAGAACTTGATTTATTTAATTTGTACGTCCTACTATTCAGAAGTTCTGGACAGAACAGTGGTTGCGGCTTTCTTGCTTTATTACTCTGAACTACCTCGATAGCTTTCAACAAGGCTTCCATTTCTGCAGGACTATCGGATGCTACTACCCTTGCAGACTCTTCTACGCGCTTTTATTTTCACATTTCCAAGGTTATATGTGGTAGGAGGTGAGCGTAAACGCAACCTTGAAGTCATGTTTACTGCACTACCTTTTTGGACTCAAAAATTATGGGAACCTTGAGTTGAAATTCCACATATAACATATTTGGCTTGACTGCCCAAAATTTTAGCATATCACCCCTTTTTAATGTCATCCCAATCATTTCGCGAAAGTTATATGACCCCAACTTGTTGATATAAATTTCGGTATTTTCGGGATAAAGTAAGACGTTTGTTATTTCAGCTTCACGGAAGGGAATAGTATATTTGATGTCACCATGCGGTAGGATGTACCATCTATCATCATTGACGGCAATGGATACTAGTTGTAAATCTCGTTCATAATATAAAGGCTCGCTTAGCTCTTCAACCACAAACACCTGCGGGTGTGACGTGGAATTCGCATGCATATGTTTGCCAAATTTATCGATAGGCATTGCTCAAGCGTCGAACTGGATATGAATACTGAAAGCGTGGGCTTCTACTTATAAAATATCAATAATCATAGACGTCGCTAGGAGTGCAATAAAAACACAGACACCTTTATATACATATATTTAATTAAACCAACAATAAGTAATATATACTACATCCCCATCTGCTAGCCGAGCGAGAAAGCGCTGGATGGGGACCTCTACATGCCGCCGCCACCACAGGAATGGGTCACCCTCGTATGTGGTGGGTAGCGTCCTCAGGAGGGTCGACTGCCATAGGCGCTCGCTTCCAAGACTCATGGAATAGTCTATTGTTACGGCAGCCTGTAGTTGACGAGCTGATGGAGGTCTCGGTTCGGAGGTGATGAAGTATTCAAACTCCTTGTAAAATGTAGGAGCATCTTCAAAGAGCGCATCAACAACAATATCAGGCATGATGACTGGTATCCGTGGTGGAAAAACGTTACGCTTTATATGTGAATCTCAAGGTAAGACCCTTGACCTTCTACGTTCCCATCCTTGACTACGCTCCTATATTAAGTTGCCTGTTTTCTGTAACAGTCATCATAATCCTCCAGCACCTACCATAATCATCAAGCAGCTATGGCAACTAACTTTAAGAATGCAGAACAATTTTACCGTCATTTTCGCCGGTTTTTGGCTAGTTGCCCTCCAGCATCCTCTCAACGGTCTCTCCAGGCAGTGGTCACAATGGAGTACGCCTTGAACCTACAAGGAGAGACCCTAGCGGAGACGACCACCTTACGGACGTGGCCTGCAGTCTTCGACGGATCGTCAGCTGTGTGGTGGCAGACCAACATCTTCAAGCCAGTGGACCGGTACCTAGGCCTACTGGAGTATGGGGAAGTTACATATATAACTTATACTTGGAAATAAATAAATATATTTAGAAATATTTCTGTGGTTTTATTTTAAAGTTTCGAGATTGTGACCTTGAATTGTAGAATATAAAACTTTCACAAACGTGTGCGTAGTTAGTTGCCATCATGAGCTCAGAACCTCGACATCCAGAATTTGGGAGCTACTCCAAACGGCTACGAACATTCGGCGATTGGAGTCGAGGTCAAACTCCAGAATCGCTAGCAGGTGCCGGTTTCTTTTGCATCAGCGATACGATTAATTGTGTACAGTGTTTCTACTGCGGAGTTCAAATTTCTGGTTGGGAGCGCAATGACAAACCCCTATCTGAACACCTCCGTTGGTCACCCAACTGCAAAATTGCCAAGGTCTACCAGCAATTACAAACCATCGAAGACTTGACTTATCAACTTTTCGATGCGTTGCATTTTTCCCCAGGAGTAGATGTGGCTGGCAACAATGGAACGGGTGCGGCCGACAAAACAAAAGGTTGCTGTTGTCATAAGTGATGCAAAGTGCGGCGCCAAACCATTCACTAGTTGCCATCGACTTGTTGAACATGCTACCAATACAATTTTTGGTTGCTCTCGCTGCAGTTCATGATGGGATTCTCTACGTCCTTCAACCGCCGCGGTGCAGTTCAGCTTCTTTCGCCTACAATGATGGAGTGCACAACGTGACGTGGCGTAAAATGGATACCAGTTCCTTGACAACTATTTCCGTTTTTAAAATACAAGTGAACAACTTTACTGAACATAACGTTTTAACGTTCAAGATAAAATACCATTTCCCTTCATATGCGGTAGATACGAATTGGCAAACGATTTTGCTAAAAAATAAACCTGATGTCTTGAAGAAGCTGCTCTCGCCCGCGGATAATTCCTGCTGTATATCTACTATTGTTTTAAGCACTATTTTATTCGCTCTAATGCGTATGTCTGTAACGTATTTCTTAATCTGTTGGTATTATAATCATTTAGTCTAGCCACTACTGTAATTACTCTTTGTATGTGCATCTTAAATATAACTTTTTTTATTAAATTATGTGTATCTTTCACTCTACGAAGGTGCTCTGGATGAGTAACCAAATCTTCTATCAGACTCGATGGTCTAGAGGTAAAGATACCCTCGGCTGCAGATTGCGGATATACAGGGAGACCTAGGTTCGAATCCTAGTCGAGTCATAATTTAGACATGAAGTATCCTAGGCGTTTACTTCATGCCTAATTTTTTAAATAAATATGTTAAGCGCAGTCTGTTCTAAGCACTACTTAACTCTTTCTATGCCCTTGGCCGTAAACGCGATCTTGACCTTGAATTTTTTTAAAGTAGCCTCAACCTCGAACGCGGGTTTGACCTTGAACGTGGCCTCGCTCCGAACGTGGCCTCGCTTCGAACATGACCTTGGGCTTGCACGTGGCCTCGCCTTGCATGTGACCTTGGGCTTGAACGTGGCCTTGGCCTTGAACTCAAGGCCAAGTGGTGGGGGGAGGTTCCAGAACCATCCATTTCCCTCTACTGAAATATTTGAACTCCATTTTAAAGCAAACAAATCCTCCTCAAACTTTTTAAAAACCTTGCTGATGACAAGAGCGGACAAAGTAAAAATGCTTACACCAAGGTGGCTGAATACAGAAGACCAGTGTTATCAACACAAATTATTTTTTATGGAACATTTAATTATGACTAAAATGTTCAAAACGCTAAGTGGATATCAAACGATTTAAGAAGCGCAAATAAATTCAAAACGCAAAATAGAAAATTGCAAAATGTAGACAACGCATAAATTATGGTTTCCGCATTACTAAACTAGTTTATTTTGTTTCCTTACGTCTGCTTAGGTGATATCTGAGTAACATGCTTAAGTTCGTTTAAAGTTAGAACAAATAATGTCTTATACTAAGGTAAACTAGTTGACCATTTTATAGTGTAGGTACAAGTGTTAAAAAGCATGCGAGTTAATAAATTACTGCCCATATTGTATTTGCAGGGCGTCTCAAAAAACCGCGCTATACATTTGGCGATTTGGTACACTAAAAGGAACAAAAAAAATCAATAAAATATTTTTGGGTTCTTCGTTTAGCCGTTATCCTGAATTTTTTTTTAATTTAATATCTCAAAAACCGCTTAAAGTATTACTTTGAGGTTTTCCACACAACTTAAGTAGGTACATACATTTCTAAAGTAAATAAAATATTTGGAAATACACTCTATCCCGTTTAAAAATGGCGGTCATTTAAAGTCTTTGATGTAAAATCTCAAGAAACTTTCAAAGCCTCAAAATAGTCATAGACACTGTATATACGAATATTTCACTGTTTCCGTACATACTTTAGTTTTTAACTTTTTATCCCAATCATTACAGGGATTGCGTACTCATATATTATAAAAAACTAAATTTGTATGATGTTTGTAGATGTGTACGTATTAATTATGTTTCTAATGTAAATTATTTGTAATTGAGCGTAAACTTAAATGTCTATATAATAAATAATGTGTATATGTAACATATGTATTTTGTCATTCTGGAAAATTTTAAACACCTATTGTAAGGAAGGAATGATGTATTACATCTAATTGCACATTGTAATAGCATTGTTTCTGGTTTAATTTTCTGTGTTCCAAATATATATCTTTTAGTTTGTTTTTGGCGTTTTATTTAGTAATAGAACCAAGCTTATATTGTAATTGACAGAGGTAATAGGTTGCCATCAAAGTAAGCGCTCGTGCTGAGTCTAAAATTTACTACCCTCTAAAAGTGAAAAGTTTTAATAGACATTTTTTTACAGATCAACATGGAATATTCATGTTATTCAAAATACAGCTGTGTCATTCACCACAAAATAATTTTAGTTTTAAGACAGGTTTATAGATGCGCAATGCCCTTAGAAGTAAGAACTGGGCCTAAACGTGAGTCGTGTAAATAGCAATGTAGAAATAACGGCAACAATGTTAAAGTATGACGAATTGCGAATTCTGAAATTCTGGTATTCAAAGAGAAAGCTAATCGGTTAATCGCTTAGGGCAATGTTCAAGACTCGTTTCAGGTAAAATTGTCTATTTATTTCCATATTTTTGATTATGCAACCCAATTTGCAGCATACGATAACTTATACAGACGCTGAGCGTCTATATATTAGATAGTCTTTGATTAAACCAAGCATTTTGTATAGAAACGTTCATAAATCCTTGTGCCGATCTTAAGAAGTAGGTGCTTCTAGTAATTATTGAGATGCAGTGGCCACCGTGTCATCATAATTTAACATTGGAACGAAAGCTGTAGAAGCCTCGAAACGGGAAAATTAGGGGCAGTTGCCGCCTGGGCTCCTATCCGAAGGGGTCGTCAGCAAACAAACAAAAATTATATTATTTAAAATAATCTGGCAGTGTATAAGGTGCAAACTCGTGAAGTCAGTGCAATCAGTTTTTGGTATTTTTCCATAAAAGAACTCCTTAACAGAAGAACACCAGAGATTCGTGCATTTAACTGTCCTTTTTATGCGCCATCCCCTCCCGTCTATTAACCCTTTCGAGTACGGGACGTATATGCCCCAACAAAAACTTAAAAAATTCTGGAAGGCGCCCTTTTACATACTCTCAATAATTCATTTTTTATAACTTTCGTATCAATAGGAAGTTATATTCTATTTATAGATTACGTGAAACACCAACAGGTTTAATTCCACACATGCTTTGACCACGGAGTATGGCGTCAAACACCGGCTCACGCCCCCGCACACACCCCAGGCCAACCGCGTGGAGCGAGTTAACAAGGTCTTAGGAATCTGATGCATGGTTGTCGGAGGTAATATTTGCCATAAACACGTCCAAACACGAATTGACAGGTTTCACGCCGGCCTTGCTCAACTTAGGGCGGGAAATGTTTCCGCCAAAATCCGTGCGCGAGGCTGCCGACCCCGACTTTGGGGCTGATGATGAAGCTCCAGCCCCAGGTCTCTACCATGAACAACTCCAGAAGTTAGAGGATGTAATGAACGTGGTAAGGAATAATCTCGTCAAAGCCTTCTCCAGACAAAGCCATAGTTATAACCTCCGAAGGCGAGAGTATTGCCCCTAGGTCGGGCACCAGATCGATAAACGCGATAGGGTGCTCTCCGACGCCGCCCAAGGTAGCACCGCCAAGTTAGCTGCAAAGTATGTTGGGCCCTTCGTCATCCAAAAAATTATTTCCCCCGTCATCGTGGAGCTGAGCGACCCCCAGAGCGGCAGGACCATCGGCAGAGTCCACGTAAAGGACATCAAGCCCGCTTATCAGAATGTCCCTACTCTACCCGCCCCTACCTAGAGGGGGTGAGATAACGCCGACTGCAGGTATAGAAGTGGCGACCTGCAGCCCATGAACCAATTAGTCCAGCCACCTTCTACGAAGATGCCACCGGTACGAAACCGAAGTGATGTTCGCCCCTGGCCGTTCAAATTTAAGAGGGGGCCCAAAGGCCAAAAGAAAATCCGGCCCTGGATGCCGCACCTCTACGCCACCCCTTTTTCGCCACCTAGAACCCCATGGGGTCCCCTGCCGAAGTGGAGTCCAGTCCCGGCGATGTTGTCTCGCTTTCCGGCGACTCCAAAGAACGAAAATTGGATTTGTTGTGTAGTCTAAAAATTCATTATTAAGTTTGCGTATGATATACTACTGGAGAATGCATAATACCTATAAATATAGTCAGCGGTCTATAATTGATTATCGGTTGTTCCTCAACAGAAAGAGTGCTTCGAAAAATGCTCAAAATAATTCGAAGGGGTCTAGCAATGTTACATATAGCCTGCAAATTGGATATAAATGCTTTATTAGCATCTGGGAAAGCTATTTGACACGTTTGAATTGGTTTGAATATGAAACCAAAAGAACGAAAATTGGATTTGGTGTGTAGTCTAAAAATTCATTATTAAGTTTACGTAAGATATACTACTGGAGAATGCATAATACCTATAAATATAGTCAGCGGTCTATAATTGATTATCGGTTGTTCCCCAACAGAAAGAGTGCATCGAAAAATGCTCAAAATAATTCGAAGGGGTCTAGCAATGTCACATATTGCCTGCAAATTGGATATAAATGCTTTATTAGCATCTGGGAAAGCTATTTGACACGTTTGAATTGGTTTGAATATGAAACCAAAAGAACGAAAATTGGATTTGTTTTGTAGTCTAAATATTTATTATTAAGTTTGCGTAAGATATACTACTGGAGAACGCATAATACCTATAAAGATAGTCAGCGGTCTATAATTGATTATCGGTTGTTCCTCAACAGAAAGAGTGCATCGAAAAATGCTCAAAATAATTCGAAGGGGTCTAGCAATGTCACATATAGCCTGTAAATTGGATATAAATGCTTTATTAGCATCTGGGAAAGCTATTTGACACGTTTGAATTGGTTTGAATATGAAACCAAAAGAACGAAAATTGGATTTGGTGTGTAGTCTAAAAATTCATTAAGTTTGCGTAAGATATACTACTGGAGAATGCATAATTCCTATAAATATAGTCAGCGGTCTATAATTGATTATCGGTTGTTCCTCAACAGAAAGAGTGCATCGAAAAATGCTCAAAATAATTCGAAGGGGTCTAGCAATGTCACATATAGCCTGCAAATTGGATATAAATGCTTTATTAGCATCTGGGAAAGCTATTTGACCCGTTTGAATTGGTTTGAATATGAAACCAAAAGAACGAAAATTGGATTTGTTGTGTAGTCTAAAAATTCATTATTAAGTTTGCGTAAGATATACTACTGGAGAATGCATAATACCTATAAATATAGTCAGCGGTCTATAATTGATTATCGGTTGTTCCTCAACAGAAAGAGTGCATCGAAAAATGCTCAAAATAATTCGAAGGGGTCTAGCAATGTTACATATAGCCTGCAAATTGGATATAAATGCTTTATTAGCATCTGGGAAAGCTATTTGACACGTTTGAATTTTTTTGAATATGAAACCAAAGGAACGAAAATTGGATTTGTTGTGCAGTCCCTTGCCCAAATGGAGCCCGGTCCCGGCGATGCTATCGCCCTTGCCAGTCACGCCGAAGAGCAAAGCTAAAGCCGGGCCGAGTCCAACCGTCAACGCCCCTCAGCCGAGCCCCGACCAGCACCTGGCGAAACAGATGGCAGCGATACGTGTGACGCGCCTGGAGGAACTTTCTGGGAAGTCGCCAGTCACTCCACCCACAGCAATCGCATGTGAGTCACCCCTAGATCCGGCTACGCCTACCACCGCCAGGACGCCACGCATACTAGTCCTTACCGCCGTGGCCGGCACGTGGGGGAAAAAGCCGGACATTCCATCAGAACTCCAGCCAGAGGCACTGTCTGATGTCCCCATGGAAGAGGCACTGTTGCCTCTGAACCCGGGTGGCTCCCTAGCCGCCGTCCTACAGGAGCTACAACAGCTCCCCACCTTCCGGAGCCCGAAGTGGAGATGACCAATCTCCTAGAGTTAATACTCCCCGAGCCAGAGCCCCAGGTCCCGGAGTTAATCCTACCCGAGCCGGAGCCCCACGTCACACAACTAATACTGACCAAGCCAGAGCCCCAAGTCCCCCGACCTCGCCGTCAGCGAAAAACGCGATCTCCGCGAAAGTTTAACATGAAGCTGGCCTCGAGAGAATCCACTAGGATGCTAAAGTCTTTCGCTGAACAAATGGGACTAAGATAAGTAGCCCCATTCTTTAGGGAAAATAAAAATCACTCGGCCGCCCATCATCAACACCTGGCGCCCCGTAGGTTGATACCGCAACCTCTATGCCTGTCCCGAATACGCCCCAGCTGCTTTCCGAGCCGAAGGGGGTAGTTCCATGAAGAAGACGTCCATCCACTGGCTGTTCCCTCCATAGGAAGGGGCATGTGTGACGTTAGCACCCGCTGAAATTATTATTTCTACACAATATAATGCGTGTTAATTTGGTCGCCGCCAAAACTTCGGCACTATAATCAGAAAGAAGCATCTCCAAGGCGCGTGGATTGAGATAAAGCGAGGAGACGATTGATTCTGCGCGGACATCGAGAGGCCGTCGTTCACGCAGTTCTACCCGAAATCCAGCACAGATAATCAGTATTGGTAACGTATAAATTAGAGAACGCTCGCTGCAAAGCTCACTTGATTCCTGCGACCAGTATTTCCTTAAAAACCTCCCTGAAACCGCTATTTTCTTAAGGCGTTCGTGGTTTTCTGATTAAGAACCTAACGCCTTATAAACCCCTCTGAAACCGCTATTTCCTTAAGGTGTTTGTGGCTTTCTGACTAAGAAACCGCTATTTCCTGAAGGCTTTTTGATTAAGAACCTAACGCCTCCAAATACCCCCCTGAAGACGCTTTCCAGAACTAGCCGCAGGAGCCGACCGAGCTATCAAAATAGGAGTCCCCAGGTCTTAATTAAAGTCACTTGCAACAGTTCAGAGCTTCATTACTTTTCCGGAAACAAATTACATGCTTACAGAAAACCACCTGCAGTGCCTTCAATTCTTACTACACCAGAACACGGAAGTTATTCATAAAACTTAAAGGAGCTTTACTCACATCTTAGAACGTGGTTAACTAGCTTCCAGTAACCCCCTAGAGTGCCCTTGTATTAAACTAAGAGCTTCAAAGTCAAAATTAAACACGTATGCTTGGTTTGAGGTTAATGCAACACCAGCACGTACAATAAGTAAATTCACTGTCATTTCAAACAATTCTGGGGCACTGCAGGATAGTTAATGAGACGGGCACAAAATTCAATCACAGCACCCACAACAACGCTGAAATAAACAAAGTTCTTGTTTCTTGTGTTTCCAGTTTTGGCCGCCAGAGGACGCCCTCGCCAGCCACGGCTACAGTGACTATATAATATAGTTATATAATATATAGTCACTGTACCACGGCCTTCGTCGTCGTATAATCGAGCCGACACGAACCCGGTCCGATCAGAGAAGTAAAGGGGCTTGTTTGGCCCAGTAGGCGCTTGTCAGCCCGTTGGATACATTAAAACCAATCGTTATTTAAAATACATGAAATATTTTAATCATTATTTTAAACTACAGAATAGGTACAAAATATGTTTTAATGGAATTGGTTGGATTGGCTTTATATCTCTTAAATGCCCATTTTATTTTATATTTATATTTTATAATCTGCAAGTCTGTGTAAGCTGTGTTTAAGTATTGCTAAATGTTAACAAGTTTGAAATTTTGTATGTTAGATGTTAACTTTTTATTTAATGATTTATAAAAATTCTAGAGGCCGACAATGTGACCGTTTCACTACATTTTTACGAATGGAGATATATGTCAAAGTTTTGTCTCAAAGAAGATCCTTCGTTGTTCACCAAATATCATGGCTGGCCAGCAGCAGATGTTGTTTCAAAGTGACAAAAATAGTTATGAAACTGCAAGTGAGGAGCAAAATGCGTAAGGAGTTCCACAAAATCATGAATAATGAACCAGATGGAACGGTCTCTTACTGTTTTGATTTACAACAGGTACAAGTTTTAACCAAAAGTTCCAGTATGAGACGCATTCTACGCTTAACAACTATCATTTATATTAATTTTGCGTGACTGATATATGTGGAAACCTATATTTTATACGTGCCTAGAACATCAAGCCGGACGGGGATCAATAGAAATGTACTCCCCTCTTTTCGATTTTCTTCTTAAAAGTGAGTTTCCCGCAGATGTTACAGAACTGAGACTGTATTCTGATGGATGTAGTGGCCAAAACAAAAACAACCACATTGTACACATGTTACTGATTTGGCTTCAACGACACGCACCGTCATCATTTAAATCCATAAGAATGACCTTTCCTGTTCGGGGACACTCGCTTCTACCTGCAGACCGCGTTTTTGGAAGAGCCGAGAAACTTATAAGATCGTATAGTACGATAAAAACACCAGAGAAATATTGGGAATTATATTCGGAAATTGGATCAGTGCGAAAACTATGTGAAAACTGGAAAGTGTACGATTTTAAAGAAGCTTTGAACTGCTTGAAGCAAATGAGTGGAATCAGCGAGGCAAAGAAGATTTTCGTAAAAAGGATGAAACGTGGAGTAGATGTAAAAACGGAACAGTTTTATAGAAATGACGATGAGTCAAAAATGTATGAAACCTTATTAAAGAAAGGGCAGAAGATGGAAAAAATTTTGTTGCCCGAAGTTACACTGGTGCAAAAAAAAGATAAAAAATTAAAGAGCCTATTTAATTTACTGGTAGAAATAGCCACTGCAAATTGGAGAAACGATCCTGAGTTGGCATGGTTGATTCCACTATTTCCAGAAAATATTGAAGAACTTCCCGATGAAGATGGCACTGAAGATGACGAAGACGACGAACAGGAAGAACTGTGCCACAGTCAAGATGATGATGGTGGCATTATGATATAGTTTTGTTTTATATTTCAAGTTAATGTTTAAAATTTTGTATGAAAATATAAAGCAAATTGCAATATTGTATTAGTTTATTACAGAGCCATTTCCAAACAAAATGCGTTTTGTCAACTTTGAACAATCAAAATGCATTTAGGCACCTCCTATTTTGCTTTTACTACAAAAACAAAAAACACTTAATGTTTGGCCTTTTGTCATTGTTGTCAATATTTTGTGACTTACTAGTTAGTACAGGTCTATTTGCTGCAAAGTGTACCATTGTTTCACAGTAAACTTTCTTGTTTCCTAAAAATTATAACAAATGGACAGAACGCATTTTGAAAATCTGCTCCTCAAGTGATGACTGGGATGATTTTTTTGGTAGTTTTGTAGCTTATGCACTTTTTGTGGCTTATGACCTTTTTCTGCATTCAGTTGAATCTCCATAAGTACATTTCAAATTTTCTATTGGGAGCCTTTTTCTTTTTGTATTTATCTTGCAGGCAACACCCACAACAGCTTCCACAAGTATTTTGGGAACTTCGCAAAATGCTAATGGGTCCAGATGGCGGCAAACCAGTGTTCAATCAAGAAAATGAGAAAAACCTAGAATTACAAGGAATTGGTGAATTTCTACGAGGCTAGTCGCAACGGAAAATCAGTTGAAGCTCAAAATATTGGTCCACCTTGCAAGTTACAAAAATATGCATATAACGACTACATAGAAACTAAAATGCAATCTTTAATTCATTTTGGAATTTACAGACTTAGGTAAAGCAACATACTTATTTATTTGCAGGTATTAAATCAGTGCCAAAAAATTTCACCTAAGAAAAACGCAAGAAGATAACAATCCGCCCAAAAAATTAGCCACCAATACTCTGTTAAGGTAAATGGAGCTGATATACGAATTTGCAAAGTAGAGTATCTATCATTACATGGACTACAGTGATCTGTTAAACGATTGCAACTCATTTGCAAGCAAATATTTATCTGAGTGCGAAAGTGCTCTAAAGAACAATGAGCGAGACAAACATCATAATCGGCCAAGCAGACCATTTTGGAGCAGGTGTAATCTGTTCACAACCACATAAAGGGTCTATCTAGATCAAGTACAAGTACTTCTAGCATCTATAAAGATTTGTACCGTAACTGGTGCAAAGAAAAAAGCATTGTATCCGTTAAAGAGGATAAATATAGAAGGATATGGTCTTCTTTAGATCATAATGGATCCACAATTTCGGCGAATGCCACGATATTGGAGGCTGCAGATGCTGAAAATTCTTATAGAGACTTTTAAGTCGCTTCGGAAAGTGACTACCAATTTACCAGTTGGACAAGTTGACAACCTTTCCTCTTATATTAGTAGGAGGAAATACCATCATCAACGACCATACAATTTTCGTCGCTATTAGAGATTTGTGCAGGGACTACTACGAAAGTGAATTTAAACTTAGCGCACATGCGAAAGGACGTTAGCTGTAGGTGCTAGCAACCATGAAATCACAAAATATAATAACAATCCCTTCATACATTACTGTGTATATGCCAGGGAAAATAAGGACTACGATCCGTTATAACACCTTCACTATTAACCATATTCTTCATCGCTTCAAGGGTTAAGCCTAATGATGGCTCTTCACTGCCATCTCTTTCTTTGTCTACCCCTGAAGGCGATATGTGGGCGTCAGTTTTGGAAGATGATAGTCCTTAATTCTTAACACGTGAGATTTCCATTTTTCTTTGTTGTTGTCAGGTATAGTGTTAACTGATTCTGTCAGGAGCGTGGAGTGTGAACAGACCATTATAGTGTGTGTGAACACAGGCACGCGAGTGAACGTTGACGCTTTGGGGTTCGAAGCTAACTTGAAAGATAACTGTAATTTCTTACGACGTAGAGTGGCTCTGGAAGTTGGCAATTTCTGCAGATGTCGTGACACACGTAAATAACTTGAATTTAAAGCTCCAAGGTAAAAACAACTTAATTTGTGATTTATTCGAGCAAATCAAAGCATTCAGAGCCAAGCTGATATTGCTCGAAAGTCATATGAATGAATGTAATTTTTCCCATTTCACGTGCTGTGAAAAATTTAGTACAGAAACTGACGAAAGATTTCCCACCATATTTGCAGTAAAAGTAATCGCGGATTTAAAACTAGAATTTCAAAAGCGTTTTTCTGATCTTGACATAAATTCAAGGGAAATTCGGCTGTTTCAAAATCCATATGACTGCAACGTTGGCGACGTTTCAAGTCAGTTTCAAATGGAAATAATTGATCTTCAAGCTAGCGATCAAATCAAGAACAAATACAAGGAAGGAAACTTGATCGATTTTTACAAATTTTTGGACGCAAAAGAGTTTCCAAATTTAAAGCAATTGGCTGGTAAATTTATTTCTATGTATGGCACTACCTATATGTGCGAACAAACTTTTTCCAGGATGAAGTATCTGAAATCTAAATATAGGGCAAATTTATCGGATGATCATTTGCAATCATTGCTAATAATTGGTGTTTCCGATTTGAATCCCAACTTTGAAGAAACTCTCCAGGAAAAAACCCAGTTCCACCATTCCCATTAAAAATTGCATGAAATAATTTTATAATAATATAATTTAGACATGTTTGTTTAGTATTGTTATATCTGTAATTTACTATAAAAAATAAAATTCAATGCTGCTTTACTTGTAATAAGGTTTTTTAATTCACATATTTACAATGCTTGGCCCCCACTAATGAATTTAAATACCAAACTGGCCCTCGCAGCAAAAAGTTTGGACGCCTCTGCCTTACGTTATTCGTTGTATGTAGAATCCGTAGTTTCTATTAATAAATAATTATAATAGACGTTGTTAATACTAAACGTTACATGGTGCCGAAACCCGGTGTAAGTTGCAATCTGATTAATTAACGAAAAAGTGGTGTACTAACCTCAAAAATGGCCAACGCCCAAACGAATTTGAGACCACCGAAAACGTTCGTAATCAATCACGAAACAGACTTACACAAAGAATGGAAATTATGGTTACAACAATATAACTATTTAGAAGTAGCAACGCAATTAACCGCTAAAACAGAGGAAGTTCAAATCGCAACCTTCATGACCTGCGTAGGGCCAGATTCCATCGCTTTGTACAATTCTCTGCCAGAACCACTGCTAAGCCCGAATCAACATTTAACTGTTGCAATGATAAAACAGCGTTTTACTGATTACTTTGAACCGAAAGTAAATATAACCTTCGAAAGGTTTAAGTTTCATAAAATGGCACAGCAAACAAACGAAAAGGTGGAAGAATTCGTAGGGAAATTAAGAGTACAAGCCAAGCGGTGTGAATTCCAACATTTACAGAACGAAATGATACGTGACCAGCTGGTTATCGGAATTCTCAGCGAAGAGGTACGGAAGGTATTACTGGCCGAAGACCTGCAATTGGAAGCAGCTGTTTCAAAAGCACGAGCTAGTGAATTGGCTAATATACGCTTGGAAGAAATGCAACAGTCAGAAGTTACCAAAGTAGGAGCAATAAAGAAAAGTAATAAAACCAAACGTACAAAGAACACTTATCATTGTAAAAAATGTGTGCATAAGTGCAAAAAGTGTAAAGAACTAAACCACTACGAACAGTGCTGCCCTAACAAGAACCAGAATACTGAAAAAAAGGTCAACGAAATCCACAAGAACGAACCATCAAGTGACGAGGAGTCGTTGTATGTTGGTGCAGTAATGAAAAACTCAAGCAGGCCGGACAAATGGACAATCGAGGTATCGATAGAAGATAAATTGCTACCCATGAAACTGGACACAGGAGCGCAGTGCAACGTCTTGCCACTGCGGGTGGTCGAAGACCTTCAGCTAAAATTGCAGGAATCAGGTACAAAAAAGTTACTGTCGTTTAGTAATCACAAACTTTCAGTTGCAGGCGAGGTAATCCCCAAATGTTTTGTAAATAACAAATGGGCCCGCATTGTCTTTAAAGTTGTGAATGAAGAAATCGATCCAGTACTAGGTGCCAACGCCTGTGAAAAATTGAATTTAGTCAAACGAATCTACCACTTAAAGGACCAAAAACAACTCTATGAAGGTCTCGGATGCGTTAAGGAGTTTGTGTATGAAATCGACTTAATAGAGGAGCCAAAGTTCAAGATCTTTCCACCTAGACGAATACCGTACAAAATTCGAGAGGAAGTAAAGAAAGAATTGGACCATATGGTGAAAATGGAAGTAATAGAGCCCACAACTGAAGCCACCGAAGCGGTATCGCCAATGGTAATCGCGTCTCGTAATGGAAAACTAAGAATTTGCATAGATTTGACTGAAGTCAATAAAAACATACTACGAAGACACCATCCATTGCAGACGATCGAAGAAATTGCTACAAAACTGCATTCCGCTAACTATTTCACGGTATTAGATTGCCGAAAGGGCTTCTGGAAAATTCCTCTTTCCAGGGGAACGCAGAAAATACTGACGTTTGCCACCCCATGGGGCCGGTATTCCTGTAAACGTTTACCTTTTGGTTTAGCATCGGCTCCGGAAGTGTTTCAAGCTCGAATGCAAAAGCTTCAAGTAAATGTACCTAACGTGGAAGTAGCAATTGATGATGTCCTGATCCATGGAGAAAACTTAGAACAGTTACGAGGAGCCACAAAACAAGTGATAGATATTTTCAAAGCAGCCGGTTTAACACTGAACAAAGAAAAATGCCTATACGAGCAAACGAAAATCAAGTTCTTGGGACACATCTTCACCAACAGGGGAATGGAGGTAGATCCAGAGAAGATAGATGCAATTGTACGCCTTCAAGAGCCAAAGAACAAGAAAGATCTCCAAAGGGTTATGGGTAAATTCACGTACTTAAGTAAATACATACGAAACTCTTCAAAGCAAACTGAAGTTTTGAGAAAGTTATTAGAATGCAAGGAACCATGGCACTGGGATCAAGAAGAAAGCAGAGCTTTTGAAAATTTGAAGCAATTGATAATGCAACCACCAGTTCTTAAACTCTATGATGTAAATCAAGAAGTAAAACTGCAAGTAGATGCTAGCTGTAGGGGCTGTACTGCTACAAGATGACCGACCAGTGGCATATGCATCAAAGGCACTAACGCCTGCTCAGCAGAAATATCCACAGATCGAGAAAGAAGCTTACGCAATACAGTTCGCATGTGAAAAATTTAGAACATACATATGGGGTAAGGAAATAACCATAGAAACAGACCACAAACCCCTCGAATCAATCTTAGTCTCACCCTTAAGAATCCAGAAAATACGCATGAAATTGTTAACTTATGATCCGCATGTTGTGTACCTTAAAGGAACAAAAATGTTTTTAGCAGACCCACTAAGTCGTCTTTGTGTTAACGAAATACCAAAAGACGAAACGGAAGCCGAGTTAGAAATTAATAGCGTCTTATCAGTTTCCGAAGAAGAATTAAATAGATTAAAACTAGCAACTCAGAAGGACCCAGTTTGTCAAGAACTAAAACAGTACGTTCTAAAGGGATGGCCAGATGAACGTCAAGCATGCAGTGCCAAAGTATATTTATTTTGGACATTTAGAGAACAACTGTCTATACATGACGACCTACTTTTTAATGTTGACAAAATAGTAGTCCCCGAAGCTTTACGAGAGCAGATGCTGAAATACATTCACAGTGGCCATTTCGGTTACGAAAAATGTATACGTCGGACCAGAACTCTACTATTTTAGCCAAAAATAGCAGAAGATATTAAGCAACACGTTCTCAAATGTAACATCTGCCCGAGATTCCAAAGAAACAATCAGAAAGAAGTAGTGTTAAACGAAGAAATTCCTAAATATCCGTTCGAAATCGTTGCCACAGATTTATTTCACTTCCAGGAAAGAGAATACATCGTTCTTACACACAGCTATTCCGGATTCACAGAATACCAGCTTTTGGAAAATACCACCACACAAGAGGTAATTAACTTCCTGAAGCTGCACTTTGCAATACATGGAATACCACGACTAGTGTATTCAGATAATGGACCCCAGTATGCTTCGTCTGCTTTCAAAAAGTTTTCACTAGAGTGGAAATTCGATCACAAAACTAGCAGTCCTTACCATCCGCGAGGTAACGGATTAGCCGAGAGAGCAGTCCAAACTATGAAGAACATTTTTAAAAAATGCTCACAGGATAAGACAGATATCAGATTAGCATTGCTAAATCACCGAAACTTACCAAGAGGAGAAATGGGATCTCCGGCTCAACGCCTATTTAGTAGAATCCTAAAAAGCACTATTCCTTTCACGAAAAAAGCGTTAAAGCCAAAAATAGTTCAACAAGTCCCGTCAAAACTGAAAAAATGCAGGCTGGATCAAAATAAGCAAGCCAGCAAGCATGCGAAACCAAGCACATCATTTAATGTAGGAGTTAAGGTAGACAAGGAATGGATGCCAGCTACAGTTACCGGAATCGTCCATAATAGATCAGTAGAAGTAACGGATGGCAGAGGCAAAACCTACCGAAGAAATAGCCAGAATCTAAAGAAAACAGAAGCCACTATCCCAGAACCAGTAGTAAGAAACCCGTATTACGCAGAAACCTATAGACCGTATAATACAGGAACAGATGACAGAGTAATGAATCCAGAGTCCCCATCGGAGCCTCTCGAGATACAGCTACCAGTTCCAGAGCAACCAGAGCCGGAACCTCAGCGGTCATCCTCGGGAGTGGAACTAACATATTCACGAAGTGGACGCTTGGTCAAACCGCCAGCTCGCTTAAACTTATAAAAGAGAGGATGTCAGAAGCGTAGAGTGTGAACAGACCATTATAGTGTGTGTGAACACAGGCACGCGAGTGAACGTTGACGCTTTAGGGTTCGAAGCTAACTTGAAAGATAACTGTAATCCCTTACGTTATTCGTTGTATGTAGAATCCGTAGTTTCTATTAATAAATAATTATATTATAGTCGTTGTTAATACTAAACGTTACAGATTCCACGTTAAGATCTTGTCTTATCGATTCATTTCTAACTGTCCGCACGTGTGTACCCTTCTATATATCTTTAAAATCTCAACTTACTGGACTGGATGTAGGATCTATCTTTTTGTTGTAAGACAGAGGGCAGTTAAATTGCAGGGCTCGAAGTCGGCACATATTTTATGTAAAAGTACATATTTTTGAGCTTGTTACCTAAAACTACATACATTTAAAAAACAGTAGGGTGAGGTAAGGTATATTCGTGATGTAGGTATGTTCGTGATAAATATTCAAAAATCTACCACGATCTTGCCTATTGCATTGGAGCCACAATTTTACGACTACAAGTGGGGGGAAGTGTTCGGTCATGTGCTATGTACATGCGGCTAGGAGTACGCTAAACGAGTCACTATTAAGACAACTTGCCACGCAAAGACGTTGTTTTGAATGCAGTTTTTAAATAAATTAAAGGGAATATTACCAATGTAAGTTACTAAAATTCACAGGTTTTGTAGCTCTTGAGTTGCTTAATCGCCACGAGTTACCATGCCTAGACTAGCTTACACTGCTAAGATAGGACACATCTGTAGATAAGTTATAATAAGCCTTTGTATGTGCATATTGTGATTACTTTCAGCTGCAGCTTTTAGAAGTTAGTTCTGCATTCGCTCCCATTGTATTAAGACGTTTGTAAACTCCGTATTTTTTGCTTTTTATAAATAAAGTTACAATTTTTAAAAAGTGTTTTCCACGTGAAGAAAACTTAACTGGCGCAGTCGCTGTAGGATGGCAAAAGGGCTCTAGTGAGATTTTTTCGAAAATCAAAAATCAAACTTCAGCTCCTTGACTTTCCAAAGTCTTAACTTGCCACCGCCTTTGAAGTTCCGATTCCTGTCTGGAGGACAAGCATCGCCGAAGGAAGGAAGTCGACTTCATTTAAAAAACTACAACTAGGACCAACACCGCTGTTCGAGTGGGACAAACATCGCCCCGGTTAATAGCAACGCTGGTTCCAGTTTCCCAGTCTATTGGCGACACCCAGTCTATTGGAGACACCCAGTCTATTAGAGACACCCAGTCTATTGGAGACACCTAGACGATTCCACCCGCTTCGAAGGATCGTCAAGAAAATATGTTTATGTGAGTAAAATTTAGTTCTAAGTAACGCTCGCCTTTGAGAGCAACAGTGTCAAAATAATAATTTAGTTTTAAACAAGTAACTGGCATAATTAATCGATGTAATTTCCTACTTCGATAGACGAATAGGTAGCATGATTATTATCCACTTACTAATTGCAACCCTTAAACAATAATAATAAATATTACAGTCCCGTGTCGATCGTACGTCATTAGGTTGCCTAAAAGGGTGTAAATATACCTTTTAACGACAGTCGACGCAATAAAATAATAAATTTTACAAGATTTTTATCTAAGCATTGTTATATCGATTAGCGATTAACATTTAATGCCGATAAAGATTTATTAGACACGCTGTGGATTCAACAAGCACACGAACCGGCAGTGCACTAGTTTAAGCTGAAATTATACATGTTAGGTACACAATAATTTTAAGTTTATGTCCGAAAGCGATAGGACATCCGAGAGTGAATCTAGTGAAAGTGAAAACGAGGGAACTGAACGTCATATTCACCCTCGTACTCAACTTCAAATTCAAATAAATAGGAGAACAATTTTAAGACCTCCTCGACTAAATTACGAAATGGCTATGCAACAACAGCAGCCAATTCCCCAAGCGCAAGTCCAACAAGTTCCACCCTTTGCGAGATATCCACTAGGTTTTCACACCACCCTATTGAACGAGATTCCGCAATATAATGGAAACCCTTCAGAGCTTTCTGAGTATATCAGAGCTGTTGAAGACATTGTAAACCAATTTAAACAAGAAGACGCTAATGCGTACATAAATAAATTACTATTGTCATCAGCACGTAATCTACTGAAAGGCGCAGCCCTAGAAGTTGTAGCCGGACAAGTTTATAACTCATGGAATGAACTAAAACAAACCCTAATTAGTAACTTTGGAGATCAAAGATCTGAACTTAATATTCGTATTGATCTTACTCGAATGAGACAGTCGCCAAAGGAATCACCTATCGATTTCTACAATAGGATTAGGTCACTTTTGGCTATTCTCAACTCAAAAATTTCGCTAGGACCGGAAGTACAAGTTATTAAAAATTACAAACTAGAAGGTTCAAAATCGTTAGCTCTAAAGACCTATTTTGGAGGACTTTTAGAACCCCTAGGCAGTTTTCTTCGTAGTAGAGCGCCTCAAAACCTTGAGCCGGCCCTAACGTATGTAAAAGAGGAATTAGATATTCGGTATTTTCAAAAAATTTGTCACAACTACCCGCAACAAAGATTAACACCTGTAAATCAAACATTTCAGAACAGAACCTTCCAACCAAAACAAAATTTTATACCACCTTCCCAAAATTATCAATACCCTTTTAATGACAACCCTAATGCTATGTTTCGCCAACAAAATCAAGCTACTCAATTCAGACAAAATTTTAACCCCAATTTACCACCCCGACAGTTTGGGATGAATCCTAATTTTTGAAATCCAAGATTCGGAGGACCTAGTCAAAATGCTTTTGCCCCTAAACGAAATTTTGTACCCCAAAATCGCCCAGAACCCATGGATACAAGTACGATTAAGAAAAGACCGGCTTCACATCAAGGTCAACGTACCAATCCACCCCAAAGACCTTTTTACCCAAACTTCAATCAAAATCAACGTACTAATTACATCCAACAAAGTTCTCAACCCAGAAACTTTCACTGTGAAGAACTAAATCATGCAGATGTTTCTTTTGAGAATGAGCTAGATCCAAATTTCGTCTACATTCCAGAAAATACAACCGATTATTCCCAAAACGAACTAGGATACACTAATGCCGACGAATACAATAACTTCCCAGATATGTCATCCGAACAAGCAGATGACGCGAACGAACAAACACCCAATGTAAATTTCCCAACATATGACGCAAATTTTCCAATATGTGCCTCGGAGAGCAACTTGAATCCTTTTCGATAAATCCAAAATCTTCTTTACCATTCATCATTATCCCAAAAACGAACGAAAAACTTTTAATAGACACTGGCAGTTCGAAAACAATATTATCCCCCGAATTTGTTTACCAGCATTTTCCAGAATCCATTTACGAACACCCATTCAAAATTATAACTTCACATGGCAAAACTAATCATCAATATGTAGCAGAAATTCCCTTACCTAGTCTTTTCAATGAAAAAGGAGATCATTTAGTTTATTTTTATAACTTCCACCAAGAATACGTAGGTCTAATTGGTTCGGACTTCCTAGCAAAATTGCCCGCGAACATTGACTACCGTTGGAATCACATACAAACTGAAAAAAACAGTAATTCCTTTTTATTTTAACGAAATCCAAACAGAAAAAGAAATACAAAAACGAAATTGCTCCGGAAACTTTTCGAAAATCACTAAAAATACATTAGTAGCACATACTATACCCCCAAGAACAGAACAAGTGATAAAAATACCTGCAGTAGGTAAAAATGGTAATAAAATTGCACCCAAGCTTAACTTCACAAAGGATTTGGCTATGCCGTCTGCTTTAGTCCGCCTACACAACAACTATTTTTGTACCACTGTTATTAATACGTCAGACGAACCACAACTTTTGACAATTAATAATCCACTTTATTTGGAAGATTATATAGAAACTAACGATAATGACAATATTCAAATTAATAACCATAATGTCAAGCATATTAATCAGAATTCCCATAAACATCATACGAATAAATTACTTTTGCAAAATTTAAAAGATAATTTACGTACAGATCATCTAAACGCTGAAGAGAATTCCTTATTAACAAATTTATGTCATGAGTATAAAGAAATTTTTCATCATCCAGAGATACCCTTATCGTCAACAAATTTAACAAAACATCACATTACAACAAAAAATTCCCATTTTTTCCAAAACGTACCGCTATCCTCACGTGCACAGTGAAGAAGTCAAGAATCAAATAGGTAAAAAGTTAGAGGACGACATTATTGAATCCTCCGAAAGTCCGTATAATTTCCCGATTTGGATAGTACCCAAAAAGCTGGACGCCTCCGGAAATAGGAAATGGCGAATAGTTATCGATTATCGTAAGCTAAATGAGAATACAATTGAAGATAAGTTCCCCATTCCCAACATAGAAACAGTGTTAGACAATTTAGGCCGTGCTAACTATTTTTCAACGTTAGACTTAGCTTCTGGTTTCCACTAGATCGAGATTGAAGACAAACATCGTGAAAAGACCGCTTTTTCTACAGAAGAGGGACATTTTCAGTTCAAACGCTTACCCTTGGGTTTAAAAAATGCCGCAGCTGCCTTCCAACGAATGATAAATACCGCCCTTACAGGTCTCACCCCTATACAATGTCTTGTTTACCTAGACGACGTAATTGTCTATTCAAATTCCTTAACAGAACACATTTCAATACGACCAGACCCTTCGAAAATACAAGCAACTCAAAACTTTCCTTTACCGAAATCAAAAACTGAAATCAAGAGCTATTTAGGACTATTGGGTTACTATCGAAAATTTATTAAGGATTTTGCCAAGATAACCAAACCTTTAACCCAATGTTTAAAAAAGGATAACCATGTTCACCATACCCCCGACTTTATAAAAGCTTTTAACCATACTAAAACAATTCTTACTAATGAACCAGTTTTACAATACCCGGACTTCACAAAAAACATTTGAACTAACTACAGACGCATCTAAATTTGCATTAGGAGCCGTTCTGTCTCAAAATCAGAAACCAATTTGTTACGCGTCGAGAACCTTAAATGAAACGGAACAAAAATGCTCAACAATCGAACGAGAACTTTTAGCAATCGTTTGGGCAACTAAACACTTTCGCCCGTACCTATTTGGAATTAAATTTACACTTTTTACTGATCACAGACCCTTAGTGTGGCTACGGAACCTTAAGGAACCAAATTCTAAATTAACGCGTTGGTCATTAAAGCTGGAAGAATTCGATTTTGAAATTAAGTATCTTCCCGGAAAAATAAACAAAGTAGCGGACGCTCTCGTGTTGAAATTCACCCTCTAACTGTAACAGATGAAATCATGAACGACATAGACAATATTCTGCAAAATTCTGACAGAATTCATACCCCAGAACCCAATATCGATAATTGTAGCGTAGTGCCAAATAGACCGGACACACCCAACCTCACTGGCCTCTTTGAAATCCCTACTATTAATATTGATACACAAAATGACAAAAATACATCACAACAAAATATCCAAAATCCGCAAATATCAGAATCAGATACAGTACACACGCAAGAAGAATCGACCCCTGCTATACCCATAAGTGGAAAACCCCTTCAACATTTTCCACATCAAATCGAATTCATATTGACACCCCTACCAAAACGAATAAAGGCAACAAATATCGACGGAAACCAATCGATAGGAATTTATATCAATCAATTCAACAAGCATGATAAATTTAATGAATTATTAATCGAACATTGTTTGCCTAAAATGAACTACCATTGTTACTTTCCCACTGACGATTTATACGAAGAATTTTCTAACTACATTATTTCAATATCTAATAATAACACCCCCAAATTTTTTAGATGCACCACCCAAGTTACATACATTTTAGATAAAGATGAAAGAATCAGCCAAATTCAAAATTATCACGAAAATAAAAGCAATCACAGAGGAATCCCGGAAACCATTGAACACTTAAAACGAAAGTATTTCTGGAAAGAAATCGCCAACGATATTAAAAATTATATAGATAATTGCCAAATTTGCAAGAAACAAAAGTACAATAGACAACCAATAAAGCAACCTTTAAATTTAACTCCCTCATAATCGACCACTCCATACTTTGCACGCAGATATATTTCAGATAGGAGGACAAAAATACCTTAGTATAATAGATGCTTTCTCAAAATTCGCCAAGCATACCATTTAGAGTCAAGTAATCTTATAGACGTAACAGAAAAAATATTTAACTTCATAACTACTTTTACCGCACCAGACACTCTAGTCGTCGATGGCGAATTCAATAAGCAACCTCTAAAAAGTTTTGTAGATCTACATAAAATTAAGTTACATGTAACAACCCCTTACAATCACCAATCGAACTCTGTAGTAGAACGACTTCATTCCACAATTCTCGAACATTATCGATTACTCGAAAACATACCCGAAACTAAAAAGATTCAATATTGTATTTCAGCCTATAATCATTTCATTCCCTCGAATTTAAATTATACTTCTTTTTAAATTTTATTTCACACCGAGAGCCGAAACCCCTTTGATCTTGAATATAACAAAACCTTTTATGAAAACTATGTCACCGACCATAAGGAAAAAATGAAACACCTATACAATGACCTCCAAGACAAACAAAACCAAACAAAAGAAAAACGAAACGACAGAATTAACAAACCACGTAAAACGCATACCTTTAAAGTAAACGATCAAGTATATGTCAAAACAAATTCTCGAAATAAAAAGAACCACGTTTAGCAGGACCGTACGTAATAGAAAATGCATGAACACGACACTTACAATCTACGAAATAAACCCAACCATACGACAATTAAAAGACACGCTAATGACCTGATACCATTTTCAGGAAACTCACCCTCTTCGCCCTCACCTGGACTTTCGTCTACAGTGACGTGACAATTCAACAATTGCACGACAACCCCGGGTTATATCCCCTAACCAAAGGAAGAGCTCTCATTAAAGAAAGCTCATGGACTCTAATAAAAACTATAGATTACTCTCTATTAGTATATAATTACGATACGCTTAAAAATAATCTGCTTAATACTATTGCTTTGCTTAAAATAAACAATTTATGCTTTATACTCTCTCCACCACTCATGAAGTCACTTTCAATTATGAAAACCAGTTATTATTAATACAACATATTTAGATAAATCGGATCAACTAATCAAAGCTTATTTCCCGAAATTCACATTAAAACCAGATAAAAAAGAGCGATAATAGACGTACTTGGCGACATAATAAAATTTATCACTGGTAACCTTAATGCAGAAGATGGCAGACGATATGACGAACTTATCAGTAAATTAATTAAATCCTCAGACACCCAAAAAACTGTTTTACAAGAACAAGCACAAATCCTAAACGACACAATTAATACCTCCAATACAAATATTAAAAATCTTGCAAAAAAATCAAGAACTCCTGAATGAAAATTTAAATAAAATAATCCTTAACATCAAAATAGATAATGATCAAATTTTAGGCACACTTTCTACTTATGCCATTCTTGATCAGTCAATTCAATCCTTGGAATTATTCATCTTGACTTGTGACCTAGAAACCTCCCTAACTTTCGCCCAAAACCAACAATTACATTTATCATTAATAGACAATGATGATCTGTTATCCGTTTTAGAACTAATATTGAAAAACCTATTTGAATTACAAACAACCATTAAAAGGACTTAAAATTACCTTACCCCGTTAAACCTGGAAATTTACATTTATATGAATCTTTAATCGAAATAACACCTACCAAAAAAACACTACATTTACGTTCATATACGAAATCCCTCTCATAAAGTCATTCTCGGAATATCAATATATCAAATTAATCCCGTTTCCTGCCTTCAATAATGAGTATTTTCAAATGATCATACCAACTTATAATACTCTACCTCTTTTTTAATACCGAATTTAGCATTCCCGTTGGCAATAACCGTTGTAAACAAATTGCTGTTTCTCACTATTTTTGTTCGCAAGACAACCACTTTGCAATACCCAATTCCAAACTATGTGAAACCCAGTTATTAACCTTCAAAAGCAATCAAACCTGTCAACCGTTTATTTTCCATTTATACTCTACCAAAATAATAAAGTTAAATCCATCTACGTAGATCATCAGTTCTCCTAATGGCACTATTATCGACATAAAGTGCACTAATTCCTTAAGCAGGAAAACCGCTATTGGGATCAATACTAATTCACGTTACAAACGATTGTTCCGTTTTGATAAACCAAAATGAACTTTTAACCACTTTCGAATCATCTTCTACAGAAGAAAAACAAATTCAAATTTCATCCATTGGCAAATTACAAATTACTGCTCCAACCCAAACCGATATAGCTAAACTCGACTTGGCACCTATTAACGTTCATAGTCTCATTCAGAGTCAAACAAAATTAACAAATGAAATATCGACACTGCAAATTATCGATTCCATTAGTTATAAACATATGAGTTATAGTTCTTTAATTATTGTTCTTATAATATTGATAATTACTATATGTACAGTCACTTACGTCTACTGCAAACGAATATCGATCGCTCAGAAATTACTTAAAATAGTACCCTTAAGATAGCAAATAAATGATAATGATATTGAACTCGATCCAATACCATTGGTACATTGTAAATCCACTTCGGATAATTGAGTTCACTTTATATGTATTTATGTATATAGAATATTATATTTTAGAATATAATATTCCCTCTGAGGATGGAGGAGTTACCATGCCTGGACTAGCTTACACTGCTAAGATAGGACACATCTGTAGATAAGTTATAATAAGCCTTTGTATGTGCATATTCTGATTACTTTCAGCTGCAGCTTTTAGAAGTTAGTTCTGCATTCGCCCCCATTGTATTAAGACGTTTGTAAACTCCGTATTTTTTGGTTTTGATAAATAAAGTTACAATTTTTAAAAAGTGTTTTCCACGTGAAGAAAACTTAACTCACGTCAAGTCATATAAGCGATTTTTTCGAGTATTAGGTACATTACAATAGCTTAAGTCGTGGAACGCTTATTTGCGTTAGATTTAATCTCTTTTCTTGCACGTTTTTTTTCATAGTAGCATTCACTTCGTACTTTGTAAGTGTTAAGGAATAAATATGATGAAATTTTATTTTCATCCGGGGTATCACGAACTTACCTACCCTTTTATTTTCAGTATTAAAATGCCTAAAGTATCTAAGGGAAAATGCCTAAAGTATCTAAGGGAAAATATCGCCAGTATGATGTTCCTCAATTACTGGAAGCTGATAGACTTGTAAAAGAGGAAAAATGTCCATTTACAAGGCAAGTAAACAAACCGAAATTCCGTGGAGTACGATAAAAGACTTTTTAAATAAAAATGGTGATGATTATAACAATCGCCAGGTTAGCAAACTGGGAAGACCGTATGCGCTTACAGCAGAACTTGAAACTCAATTATTTAACTACATAATAAAAATGCAAGAACTTGGATTTGGTTTAACAGTACAAATGATAAGAAGAATAGCTTATCAACTGGCTGAACATGGTGGACGAAATAATTTTTTCAATAAAGAAAACGATTCCGCCAGTAAATGGTGGTGGACTCGATACAAACAAAGATTTAATCTGAGACTGCGCGTTCCCGAAAACCTAGCTGCATATAGGGCTTCCATGTCAAATCCAGAAATTATACTGGACTTTTTTACAAAACTGGAAACATTAATGCACAGACTTGGAGTCAAAAATGTTCCAGATCGTTTATGGAATTGCGACGAAACTGGGCTGTCTTACGTCGTTAAACCACATAAAGTCGTAACTTCGGTTGGAAAGCGTTACGTTTATAAAAGAGCATATGCTGATAGGGGGGAGTCTCAAACACTTATGGGGTGTATTTGCGCTAACGGAACTTGGATTCCACCATTAATCATTTTTAAAGGTGTTCGGTGGAATGACAGTTTGAAACATGACTGCCTCCCTAATACTCAAGTAAAACTGTCACCAAAAGGATGGATCAATAGTGAAATTTTTTTGGACTGGTTTCGGTTCTTCATTAAATCCATTCCACCCACTCGACCTGTAATTTTATTCATGGATTCCCATGCGTCACACATCAATCCGGAAGTCATATCACTTGCAGCAGAAAATGAAGTCTATTTATTTACATTTCCAGCTCACACGAGCCATTTTCTGCAACCTCTGGACGTTGGCGTTTACAAATCTCTGAAAGCTCACTGGTCTAAAAGCTTAAATGTTTATATGAGAGAAAACGCTGAAAAACCTAATAGAACAACTTTTCATTCCATACTTAATCCAGTTTTCATATCAAGTTTTTCCGCATCAAACATCACGAATGCATTCAAAAAATCTGGGATATGCCCTTTCGATACGAATGCCATTCCCAAAGAAGCTCTCGCTCCATCTTTGCTAACTGCTAATATGGAAACAGATCATTTCATTTGGTTCGGTAGTACTGGCAATCCTGTGGTATAAACAAACGCTGAGCAGCTGAAATGGTTTTAACCTAAAAACGTCTTATCCTGAACGACAGCGCGAAAATAGTAAATGAATCGGCAAATGTTTTAGTTAGTTATTTTAAGTGGTGTGTATTTTATTCAAACCATGGGAAAGCGTCATTTTAATAGTAGATGGTTAGTAGTAGTAGTAGTAGTAGTATTTGTGGGGAGAGTAGGCCTTCATAGGCCCTTTTTTCCAACCCCGTCGACAAGGTCTAGGCATGCAGAGTACCAGGTACCTTAGTCGTACTTAGAATTTTACCCAGACTAAGGAGTTGCTAGGGAGCAAGGGATCTTTTACATGCTACACATCGTAGTAACATGGGACCCACGGTTTTACATCACTTCCGAATGATGGCATTCTGTAGACTTTCATCCGCATTTTTTTATTTTTTAAAAACCTCACCGGGATCGGGGATCCAACTCTCGACCCTTAGATCAGTAGCCATAATGCTTACCACTGAGCTAGGGAACCCGGCTAGCAGGTGGCTAACGGAGAAGGGCGCTTCAGGTGACATTATATCAATATGGGCTGCAAAATAAGATATAGACAATATTTTATGCAAAGCATGTGATAAAAAGATATTGGTACACCGAGGATTTCAGTCAATTCTCCAACTTCACGGAGTGAAAAGCATCAACAATTGTTTCGTACAAAATTCGTACACAACCAACTACATTTAGAGATTAGATTTGCCAAAATATAAATAATAATAAAAATGACATTGTGACTGACATTGGAAATTAAAATAAATCTCCAGTATCAATTCAATTATATTCTCCCCGACTAGGTGCAATACGGGCTGAACTAATTTGGACTATGAGAGGAGTAATTTACAACTACCTATTCGTTTAATTCATGCGATGGAATTGGTGAACCATTTAGAGCAATGTTTCCTACAGAATCTGCTTCGTATGCTGAATTTACATTGTCTTCAACCAAAATGCGGTATTTGGTAACCGAGGCTCTAGGCCCATTTAAAAAAAACTGTTAGATGATATTCAGGGTAAGTAAACATTTATTTATTGGTAAATTTCCTTAAGGATTTAGGCGATTCCCTTTATATATTTGATTATATTTCACAAAACATTAGTGACTGTATATGTATTATATTTAAATAAAAAATAATAATAATTATTATTATAAATTACTACTATTTCAATTTATAATAATTTTAGTGTAGACTTCAATTTTGTAAAGACGACTAGTATTTTAACTACACTGTTTAGTTTAAATTTCTTAACATTGTTTAACTATAGAAAACCAATAGGATTTGATTTTATTTCTATTGCAGGATGATGGATATAAATTTAACAATGTGACAAAAATAAGTATATTTTCCCCAATAAAAGTTATTTATTTCATTTTAGGAGTTTATTTCACCCTTTGCTATGATGGAACTACCAATGAAGCTGGAGAAAAGCAATTTCAGACACAGGTTCGTTACTGGTCAAAACATGAAGACTGTATTGTATCCAAACATCGCAACACATCCTAGATGCGACATGCAATAGCCGAATATTTGTTTCGTGAAATGAATGCTGCTTTAAGTTCTTTAAATCTGCCCAAACATACACTTCTAATGGTAGGGTCTGATGGGCCTAATGTTAATAAACAAGTGGCAAGGTTAGTCAATGAAGACGTTCTATTACTTAGAGAATTGGTTTAGTTAATATTGGTGTTTGTAACATTCATAATGCCTTTTTAAAAGGCTTGGACTTTTTAGGAAGTAATATAGCCGATTTACTAATTGCAGTAAAATATTTTTTCAAGACAAACCGTCACGATGGGACCATTATCAAACAATTCATGCGGAACTAGTTTTACCAAATCACCGTTTTATAATAGATATTAACGACACAAGTTTGATTATGAGCATCTTAACGACACGAGTTTGATTGCCAAAAACGAGGCGGTGAGCCGAGTTTTGCTGCAATCAAACGAGTCTCGTTAAATGCCATAAGCAAACGTGTATTGTGCAATATTTTATCTTCATCAATAAATTCTGGTTCAATGTATGTCTTTATACAAAAAGAGTGCGGTAATGGATAGATATTACCGGACTCAGTGTGGTAATGAAGCTCTTAACGATACTAAAACTGATTTGGTTAAGAGTCTATAACAACACTTATGAAGATAAAACATATAAACACTCGTTGACTGACACTGGCCGTTGCAGCTGTTAGGCTACTAGAGCAATGGCCGGGTGTAATAAAGTATTTCTTACATTTTATTCTTAAAATGTGTGCAGCTATAGAAAATACAGCTACGTATAAATCAATTTATAATACCGATGGGGCCACAATTATATACCGGGTGTCTTAAAATGAATTACATCTAGTATGATTTGAATTTCCCATAATGCAATACCAAGAACAATCTAGCGGCACATAAAAATTTATAGCAAACAAAATTCAAAACCTACTAGATGTAATTCTTTTTAAGACACATATTATAACAGCAATGAGATAACATGGACAAGAATATAATACGTATTGCCTGAGTAAGAAAGAGATAAACATAGTAGCAAATATTCGAGAAGGCTTGACGCTTAATTTAATTATGACATTTGTCAACTAAACATGCCTACTACAATATTTTTTTCGTATGGCCAACTCTTTCTTACTCAAGCATTTTATTTTGTTATTCATGTTATCTCATTGCTGTTATATACCGGGTGTCCGTTCTCAAAGTCGAACATAGGCGATTAACATTGTATTGAACGTTTTTGCCGATTCCTGCTCGCCAATTCAACTTACAGGGAAGGTAATGGTATCAATGGAAAGATCAAATTATTACGCATCAAATGATACCAAGCATAATATTCAAGATGCGGTTTTTATTTTAAAATATTAATTTAAAGCTTGAGAATTTTTAAATATGCTATGCCTTGCTTCTCAAGTTCGATAGCTTTTGTCAAAAAAATTGGTAATTAGTTGGCGTAAATCAGGTATTTTCTATCAACATCTGTTAAAATTATCTACAGAAAAATGAATTATTTCAATGAAGAACGAGTGAATGCACTAATGTTAATTCTCTATGTTCGACTTTGAGAATGAACACCCGGTATAATTATGGCCCCATCGGTATATTAAAAATACCATATATAACAGCTGAATTACTGTTTGTGATATCGAGTGCACGTTTATTTACAAAATTTACCGGAACATTAAAAAACGAACCCCTAATTCATGTATTATATATATAGTGAAATGATATTGCTGCTATCTACTCTTATACTTAGGTTTAGTAAAGCAGGTGTGAACGAGATCTTGCAAGAAAATTACAAAAATACAGAATTATATACACTATTTTCACAGTCGAACAACTTAATAGATTTAAAAGAAATAAATGTTGGGGTTAATGTCAAAAATGTACTAAAAAAACACTCTAAAAAATTGCCACTTATGTTTTTACATAAAGCAGAGAAACACTATTTAGATTGTTGTGAACACATTCTGCAAAAAACTCCAATAAATAGCAAATTTCTGTTAAAGAATTTTATCTACGACCACTACTAAAAGTAGGCCTTTTAGCGCTAGCTTGTTTCACTAAAAGTGACGTTTTATAGTTTAGCGTGGTTAAAGAAATCAGCTGTTTACTTTAAGCGCATGTGTGGTATAAAGTGAAGTGAGGTTATAAAACTGGAAGTGAAGTTGTAAAGTTATTCTAGTTGCTTCTTGCGTTACAGGTAAAGTGTTTTTGAAATAATTTAAGCGTTATGTAATGAATACAGTCAGATGTGTAGTATTCATAATTACCTTTCGTAACTGACCTTGACAGTACTGGCTCCGCAAACATTCGCCCGCGCGCCAAGGTCTACTGTTTATTCTGACATAAATTATAAGTGTCGTAGATGCAAACCTTTGTTAAATCGATATTTATGAATTAATAACATTAAAATTAAGGTCGTAGATAAAATATTGTATGCAACGCGAGACATGTTATGATACTCAGCCTTCGGCTTCGTTTCATAATTTTCATGTGCATAAACGTCAACTTTTAGCACTTGTTGCATAAATAGCTATTTTGCACTCCCGGTACTAAACGACCTACTTTAGGCACCATTTTGAGGGACCAAAGTGCCACTTTTAATCCCTAAGGGATTAAATGTTTATTTAATCCCTCAGGGATCAAAAGTGGTCCTTCAAAATAACATTATTTACAACATTACCTTAGTTACTTATCTACATTTCCTAAGCTATCCATTTTTCCGAATCGAACGTATAAATTTTAAAACCAACAAAATCAGATTTATTTCATGATTTGTGCTCCGGGCGTGCAAAACATAGCGTATATACTTGGGGACCAAACTGCCTTTGATCCCTTGAGTGATTATTGCCCTCGCGGGATCAAATGATGCACTTTTGTCCCTTGGTATATAATATACTATTAGATGGCTTCAGCCGAAATTAATCCCACATAGGAATAGCCTTTCTGATATTATTAAAATTGAAAAAGCTCTACCAGTAAATTGCGCAATTGATCTTATAGCCGATGAGTGGAAATTATTAAGTATTGATACAAATATATCTAAAATTGATATAAATGTTAAGATAGATCGTTTTTGGAAGAAAATACTTAGTATCAATAGAGATACAAACGAAGCTAAATACCCAAACCTTACTAAGTTGTCAAAGCGGCCTTGTCTCTCTCAGATCGAACTAAAGACAGAGCACCAATGTCGGAAAAATTGCTAAATGCATAAATTCGTGTAAATGGTGGTCTTAAATTTTACAATGAGAAACCTGAAATGGTACCTATCGATAAAAAATAATTTTAGATCAATCTGCACACCATAAATATCAAATTATCTGTGAACAGAAGGAAAAGGAAGCAAATAGGCTTAGGCAAGTTAACGAAGAGAATGAAATTAAAAAGAATAAGGAAAGTGTAGAAAAAGTAAAAAAAGGGAGATAGCCGAAATCGAAAAACAAATTGCCAAAGATGAACAAGACAGAATAATTCAGTCTAAGACACATCAAATTTTCGATGAAGCTAATAAAAAATTAAAAATTGCAGTTTTAAACAAAGATTTGATACAAGTAAATATAGCACAATCTATGTTAGAAAGTGCAAATAAAATTCGAGTGGAAGAAAAGGAAAAATTAGAAAGAGTTGAGAAAAGTAAAAAGAAATTAGATAAACAAAAAGCAACCTTGTTAGACAATTTTATTGCTAAAGTAGCTAAAAGTAAGTAAGACTTTGAATTGACGTTTTGGACGTAAAGTATTATATTTTATAGTTTTTATGTTAATATTTTATAAACTGATTGTTTTATTTATTCCATGTTCCTATTTTATTATATTATTGTCGTTGCGTATAGATAGGTTAAATATTTTATGAAAAATATTGTTTTGTTAATATGTAAGTATTGCCAACATTAAAGTTTACTTTGTATTTTTATCTATCATCTTATATAAGATGTTTTTTCTACAAAGAAATATTTTTAGATGTTGATTTAACGAAGTGTAAATATTATATTTATTTATCGGTGGGTTAAATATTTTATGAAGAACATTTGTTGTTTTGTTAATCTACAGACATTGCCAAAATTAAAGTTTATTTTGTTACTGTATTTATCGCCTTTTATATAGAATATTTTCTATAATCATTTTTTTAAATACGTTGATTTTATTTTATACTGGAGTTTGGTGACATTCTTGATAAGTGGTACATACATATTTGGTACATACTTCTGACATTTTTGTTCATTATTTGCATAAATTTCAATGCAGATACCGCTTCAAGCCCTGAAATTGCTATCAGACAATTTGGGACCTAAAACATGTACCTGGCTTGAGCTCATCCGAGCATTCTTCAAGTAATGCGAAAAGAAACCATTGAATATGACGGTCGAACACGATACGCTGTAACAGAAACAAGGTACATGAGGAAAGGGAAGCAACGAATCAATACCAAGCTGTATAAATACAGGTACACCCAAAGAAAAGTAATTGGGAAAGAGAGAGTGCGACATAGAACATTGGACATGATGAGATCATTCGCATCGTATCTCAAAACAAACGAGAGGGGAAGCTAGATAGAAGAGCCATTGCATCACATGGAATTCCTCTAAGGATGATATTTGTAATAATAGGGGAGCTCCATCTTAGATTAGCAAAAAAGGTAGAAGGCTCTACAATATCGATTGGATAAAAAGCAGAAAATAATTTCAGCTCTAAACTTAGCATCTATGCCAGGTGTTAGTCAACCTTTAGTAACCCAAAGAACAGAACACGCTACCAAATGGAACAAAACAATGTCTCCTGAGACCTTTGCTACTACGCATCTCATGTTCTTTGATGGACAAACAAGACAAAAGCTAAGGCTAAAACCAGTATCTGATCGAGCTGACCTCTTGTGTAGAACAGTGGATGTTTCGTAGCCAGCTTAGTATTAAAATATCTCAACTGTGAGAAAACTGCAGGTGCGGAAAAACATCTACTGTATACAGACTCCTACGGAGGACGAAATAAGAATTGGGTGGTTATGTTTTTCTGGCTCCGATTGGTGCCAGACAAAAAAAATTTAAGCCATTGAACACCCATTTCTCATATCAGGTCATGCACACCTGCCATCAGCGAACAACATAAAATATTGGGCGATGTTCGTTTGGCTGGTATAGATGTATGAAGGTGAGTGAGCTGGTGCCTGCGTCCTTGCATAGTGAATTGGCCTGGTTTTGGTACAGAAATATTACAAAATTAATCGTACTCGTGCTTCTAACGACTCAATAAAAGAGACAGTTAATGAAATCTTCAATGATAACTGGATGAAAAAGCTGACCTAGGTCATAACTAATGCCGTTACTAGTGCAATCAACAAAAGGCTGCAGGACTTGAAATAAAAGATTATAACTCTGGAGGACAATGTGCCAAAACAAAAAAATATCAAGTTATGGCAATTATGTGAGAAAAGTGAACAATACTTCAGGCGAAATAATTTAAATGTATTTGGCGTTGAAGAAAATAAGGGTGAAGATCTTGAGGGCATACTGCTAAATATTTTTAACCAAAAGTTAGAACTAGCAATAAAGTCACAAAATATCGATTAGGGTTTGATAAAGCTGAGAAAACTCGGCCGATTATTGTTATATTCGTGTCTTACAAACAACGCTACGCTGTTTTTACGAACAACAAATTACTAAAAGGGACTAAAATCAGGATTCACGAGGATTTAACTCGCTATCGCCAAGATCTGGTAAAACAGGCGTGTTCAGTGTTTATGCACAGGATGACATGGACGGTTGATGGTAGAATTTCTGTATCGTGGAACAACAAGAAGTGCCGTATCGAATATGCTGAAGATAAGCGTTGTCAGAGGCGATAAAAATGCTAGCGGTAACGGACTGTAGACCGGGCTGCGTGATGCAGTACGTCTACCAACACCTGCTCAATAAGCCAGAAAAAAATTGGACGGAATTTGCGTTTGTGTATAAAATTAATTTGCATTTATTATTATTATACATAATAAAACAATATTTTAGTTTGATTTATATGTATGAATACTTTTAAAATTGCTCATTTAAACGTTAGATCTCTTAGTGCTCATTTTGCTGAAGTTAGGAATATTGTTCTGATAAATTATTTTGATATTTTTGCAGTTACAGAAACTTGGTTAAACAATACAGTTCCCTCTGACAATGTAAAAATTTATGGGTACTGAATTGAGCCTTTGGGGCGTTATATCTTACATAAATATGCTTATACAGGGTGTTTGTAGATCGCTACACAGCTCGTAACTTCGTTAATAATCGAGATATCGAAAAGAACTTTCTTTTGTTTTAAATGCCAGTATACAACCTAAAAATTGACGTAAACCAATTTAAGCCATGGCCTCCTATTTTTACGTAGTGATACACAAATTTGGTTTTTTAAATGGAACACCCTATATATTTTTAGACATTTGAAATCAGCATTAAAGAACTTTATCTACGACCACTACTAAAAGTAGGACTTTTAGCGCTAGATTGTTTCACTAAAAGTGACGTTTTATAGTTTACCGTGTTTAAAGAAATCAGCTGTTTACTTTTAGCACACGGGCTAAAAGTGAAGTGAGGTTATAAAACTACAATTTCGAACTGCAAGTGAAGTTGTAAAGCTATTCCAGTTGCTTCTTGCGTTACAGGTAAAGCGTTTTTGAAATAATTAAAGCGTTATGTAATGAATACAGTCATATGTGGAGTATCAATAATTACATTTCGTAACTCACCTTGACAGCACGGGCGTGGCCAAACAATCGCCCGCGCAGCGTAGCCTACTGTTCTTTATGACATAAATTAAAAGTGTCGCAGATGCGAACCTTTCTTAAATCGATATTTATGGATTAATAACGGTAAAATTAAGGTCGTAGATAAAATATTGTATGCAACGCGTGCTAAAAGTCGTTTATGCGCGAGACATGTTATGAAACTCATCCTTCGGCTTCGTTTCATAATTTTCATGTCTCGCGCATAAACGTCGACTTTTAGCACTTGTTGCATAACTAGCTATTATGATAGCATTCTTAAATTAAAATTTTGGAACCTATTATTTTTCAAAATAAATTTTTTTTTAACCAAAGTAGGCCATGAATTACGCAAAATCACTAACAATCTATTTATTTTAGATGCCACACAGTCGTTATGTACCTGGTTGTAAAACTAACGATTCCAATAAGAAAGGAAAATACGAAACTGTATTTTCCTTCCCCAAAGATGTCGATTTGGAAGATAAATGGACTCGCTGCATCAGACGGCATCGTTTTAGATCTTCAAAATCAAGTGTTATTTGCATAAACCATTTTGATGAACGGTTTATTAAAAGAAATGATTCCAATCAAGTCGATTTGGCCCGCAAAAGTAAACCAAAAGACGCATATCCTACTATATTTAAAAATCTGCCCTTTTATTTAACAAAACCGCTTGCCCTATGTAAAGAAGCCACTCACTGGACGCTTGGTGAAATCAATGAGAAGAAACGAAGTTTTAGAACAAGAAAGAATCCAAAAAGACTATTTCAAATATTGAATCTTTTCGCACATCTTTTGTTCATAAATTAAATTTGGGTAATTTTACTATTGCAAATAATGAAAATATGGTTAGTTTTTTAAATATTTAGTTCGATCAATTTCCAGAAATTTTTATATCTGTAATTATTAAGTCAAATTTATCCGTTAATGTGTATATAAGAAAACGTAAAATGAATTACGTAGACACCTCAATTAAGGAGTTATTAGGTCCTTACTACAAAATTTTCTAAATTATTTAGATACTTTAGAAGATAATGTTTTATCGAAAATAACGCATTATATAGAATATGCCGAACAGCTTTTGGGAAAATCAATTGGTTTATGTGAAAGTGCGGATGCTCAAGACTGTCCAAAAGCAAAATTGTAATTTTTAAAAGACCAAATTAAACTTGTGTCTTTTAAAAACCAAAATATTCTCCAGATATACTTATGTGGGCTTGTACTATTTATTTTACATATGCAGCAGCGTATTTATTTCTAAGAAATAGTATATTGTGTATCTAAAACGAAAAGCCTAACATTCCCGGACAACTGTGAACAACAAAGGAGTCTGGGAATGTTGCTTTTTGTCCAAGATATAGTACAGTAAAATTGTCGGAAAATACCCCGTCACCTTAAAAAAATTGGCCGCAGCGATTCCTCTTGCCCAGTGGTTTAGGGTCATTAGACAAGTGTAAAACCAAAAAGGCGTCACCCCACCACTTGCCAAACAGCCGCCACCTTGATAACAATTGAATTTGTTTTTCTCGTTATTTATTGGTCACACAGAAAAAGTTATTGAACAAAAAATGTTATAAATAAAATTCTACACATTTTTTATCCTTGCCGCGATACCGAGAAGTTGGTATTTCAAATAGTAGAGGGTGACAAAGTTACCAAAAATTTGTTTCCGCCATTCTAGCTATATGGGGGTGGTTTTTCCGAAAATTGCGAATGTGAAAGTTGTAGTGCTTGAAAAAATATGCACGAATCACGTTTAATAATGGGATTGATTTAAATAGTCTCCGAGTGACAGCCCTACACATTTTTGGCCATTGCCGCGATACCGCTATACATTTAGCTCAGATCCGTAAAGCGCCTAAATTTGCTGGTGGAATATTTATTATAAAATATGATAATTGCCATTGTTTGTAAATTTTGCCACAAGAATGACCAAAATTCAACAAATTGGCAATTGCTTTACCACGTGCCATTTTTGCAAAAATAATACAGACACCCGACTGTCTATAGGTTATTAAACAACAAACAGCTTCTTTCACTTCAACTAAAACATGCTACGGCGAACGAAATGATATTTTGATCGTTTGGGCCTAATCAAATTAATCGGTAACTTATTTGAAAGTTAGTGTTTCCGACTATTTTTTGTAACTTGTTATTGTTAAAGCTGTTATAATAGTGCTAAAAACATCTACAATTACGATATAAGAATATTGACCACAAAGATTTTATTTTGTGGGTACAAAATAAAGATACCGGAAAAATCTTAACTGTGCCAAATGATTTGATTCTGGGCTCGTATATTGAATGTAATTTCTTCTTCTTCTTCTTCCTCTTTTTGTAAGGCGAAACGCCTGTTTATTCTGGGTTGCATTCCTCTGTTTGTGTCTTTAACTTTACTGGTCTTGTGATACTGACTGCCAGCTATCGCGCCATCTCATTTTGCATAAACCCTAAGATATATTGTAGTCTACTCAGACACGTTTTCTTTTCTTGGAGCTGCTTCTTCGTCTTGGTTCGGAGCCTCGGACACAACCGAGTCATTATCGAGCATGATAGAAATGTTGCTTGAACTTTTATTGAAAAACGAGCCCGCAACTTGTTATAAACGCAATGTGAAAAATTCTTGCAAAAAATGCGTGAATGCGATTGCGAGTGCTGTTTTGTGTTTGTATTCTGATTAAAATGGATAATAGTACGAGCGATAATGGTTTTCTTTATGTTAACCAAATGGCAGACATGGCATCTCGTTAGTTATAATAAGTGCGGGAATAAATAATGTACTTCTCTCCACTTCTCCGCCCTGCGCGGACTTTGAAAGACTGTCACGCGGAGACTATTTAAATCAATCACATTATTAAAAGAGATTCGTGTATATTTTTCAAGCACTACAACTTTCACATTCGCAATTTTCGGAAAAAACCACCCCCACAGCGCTAGAATGGCGGAAACAAATTTTTGGTAACTTTGTCGTTCTCTACCGTTTTAAATAACAACTTCTCGGTATCGCGGCAAAGATACAAAATGTGTAGAATTTTATTTCCAACATTTTTTGTTCAATAACTTTTTCTGTGCCACCAATGGATCGCGAGAAAAAACAAATTCAATTGTTATCAAGATGGCGGCTGTTTGGCAAGGGGTGGGGTGACGCCTTTTTGGTTTTACACTTGTCTAATGACCCTAATCCACTTGGCAAGGGGAATCGCCGCGGCCAAATTTTTTAAGGTAAAACGGCAATTTTACTGTACTATTGTAAGCGCGCCTCATGAAATGAACAAGAAATAGTTATAAATAAATGTCAACAATGTAATTGAACTTATTATATGTGTGTTTCTAATATATTTGGGTATTCATTTTTGTAGTTTTATTATATGGTTACCCAGGTACCACGGGTATAGACTTAAAGGTGTTTTAACTTTACACTAAAATTTTATATAATGTAATTGATATTTTTGAAAGATAATAGTGCAAATCGAATGTACTTGAACTATTTGAGGATAAACTAAACGATAGCTGCAAACTTTAATGAGAAATGTAAAATTAATTACAATTACATGAAAATGTGGACACACCGGACAAAACAGTTAATTGGTGAATAGTTTGTAATTGGTACATATATTAGTGAAGAAATATATATTCTGATACATTTAAAAATTGCGTAGTTGTATTCTCTGACCCTAAATATGTATATTTAGATACCAAGTTTGTGATCCTAAGTGATTTAGAAGTCGAGATAGTGATAATATACTTATATTTCAAAATGGCAGTTATAAAATCCAAGATGGCCAACGGAGGGGTTGGTTCCTATCAAAAATTGAAAGCTAAGTACCAAAGTAGTACCTGGAAAAAAATTGGTGTTTTTGACCGGTGTGTCCACATTAACGCGAATTTCGACCTTAAGCTGCCCCATTTCATACGCACTGTTTCATAAGAGTAGCCCAATATTTCTGAAATTTTGCAGTGGGCTATAATTTTGCACTCTGAAAAACTTTTTGTAATAACATTTTTCTGTAATATGAACGGATAATTTACTTTATCGTAATACTTTCTAATAAACACTCCGCTTCCTCAGCTTCTTGCTTCAAAACATTAAAACGCCGACATCTCAGAGGGACTTTTAAGGGCGCTTCTAGGACACCAAGGAACATTTCTGTCAAAAATCAAGACTACATTATTTTTCTTAGGTTTCCCTTAAAATTTCTCTAATATGCCTGGACTTATAAGGTCCGGACAGATTTAATGATAAACATTTCCAAGCAAATGATCAATGGTGTACGCTCAATATTGATAAAAATTTAGTAAAGATTGTCGACACTAACATCAATTCTTCTTTGACTTTTCAATTTCGACAATGATTGTAATGAATACATATGCCTTATTGCTTTATATCAAAAATTTTTGCAGTAATGTTTTAAAATTAACTATTAAAATATCTCCAAGTATGTCATAGTTAATCGTGCTTAAATAATTGAATAATTATTCCTCTGTCACTGTATTGTAATTTATATTTATTTCTGTTTCACACTTGTAAATCTGATATTAGAAATTTACCACCTACTAAGGATTCTTTTTACCAACACATTTTGAGAGCTACGTATCAAATAACTATTTGGAAAAATGCGACTACGATAAATCCAGAAATTCCCAATCCAATTAATTTTGGTTGGAACTTGAAGGCTAATGTGCTTATTTCAAGTTTAATAACTAAGTGTTCGTCCCAATGTAACTTACGAAAATGTTTGTTGTACGTGTAAATTTAGAAAATGTTCTGTTAACTGTAGTTGTAATAAAGCTGTATCGAAATGTAACGGGTGTTCATAAACAGTCGTCATCCCAGTTGCCTTAAAAAACAAAATGTTATGTCTTTGATTAATTCGTAGAACACAATGAAACGTCATTGAGTACTGTCATAGCGCATTTTTTCTCAATTTTAATAGACATACGTTTCTGAAGTCAAAACCTACTGGGATGACGACTGTTTATGAACACCCGTTATAATAGGTTGCTATTGTGAGGGTCAAGCGCTATTAATTTGCTTTAAGAACGCATATTTCTGTATACAGTGCTTTTCTTGTAAAGCGACGTATAACGGTTTACATGGCAAAGACTTTATCTTATTATGTTAATGTTTTTTCTATTGACAATTTTGAAATCATATTTTGTAACCTATTGCATTAGGCCTATATGAACAATAAAACTTAATAATTATTATTGTGAAAATATAAACCAAAAAATTTAGCTTGCAATAAAAGTCTATTATTTTTAAAGTAGACAGCGTTAGTACAATGATCAATAATATTTTTTGTAAACTGGCAGTATCTTAAAAAATCTGTAGCTTCGATTTTTCATTTCTTTCTGATTTTTATTGCTCTTATAGCTGCTTTATGAGAAAATCGCTGAATTATTTTTTATATCTATATATTTTCGCCCTTAAGTTATAATAAATAGATGAAGAACATGAAGTACTTACTATTAATGGTTTTGTTCGCAAGTAAATTAATGTTTAAGTTTCTGTTTTTTAGTGATTAAAAATTACATTCACGTATAAACAAACAGCGTAATATAATAAATTATGAGTAAGTATAATGCATACAAATGATTTGTAAGCATGGTATATTTGTATCGCGGTGTACATCAGTGATCGACAAAGCGCGTCATCCATGAAACTCAAAACACGCACAGAAAAATATATCGTATTTTTTACAACAATAAAGCAATAGAGATCATTCTTCCAGTCAAAATTTCTCCATTCTTTTCTACAAACCTTCATACGCGGAAGTATGCCTTTATGTGCATGTTTAAACTTGATTTAAACACACATAAACTTTAATAACAAAATTTACGAAACCAGTCAGAAGTTCTAAATGTAATTCTGATTTCATAAACAAACAGTTTTAACCTCAAGTTTTACTTCATAATATCGCAAGTTTATATTTAATTTATATCTGTTTTAATCTTGAATTAAAACAGGCAAAATTCAGTCCCATTTACGAAATCTTAACGAATATTGTTTCGCCAACATTGAGTTTAAACACCGCAGTAAAAATGCAACTCGGCATTTCGCTTAATAAGCGACCTAGAAAGCCAAGTTCAACGCTTCAGTCTGCAAACCCATGCGGAACTATCAAAGGCTTATCGTGCTGAGTTGCGGTCTTTGGACCTTTAAACGCATTCTATTACACTCCACTATTATGAACTTTGAATTGTTACTTAGTTAAGCATTCTTGTTTTGTATAAATACACCGTTTATTTTCGGAATAAAACAATCTGCATTTAATGTTTGATTCATTCACTACGTCGCCACCCTGATACTAAGCCATAATACATCGAGACGTGAGGCTGCGTCTCCCAGGGTGGTTTACTGTCGTCCCTTTCAAGTACCATTGGCTACATTGGTTTAAAACGTAAATACAGTCTTGTTTACGTGCTTGAGGGATAGAACCAGCGCAAAGCAACGGAATCCTGATCTACAGCCTCCAAGCAATTCTGTTCATGGTCCTTCGAGCCGGATCTGTCTCCAACTAACGAACAAACACATCCCGAGAAGAAGACAACATCTGCCAACCACCCAGTTCCCAGAAAATGGCCAATAACATGGAGGAATTCAACAACTTAGCTATCGCCCAAGAAGAGCTCGCGCAGAAGATAAAGCAAATATTATCTAACAGCAAAAAGGACCCTGCCAGCCGAAAAAACGAAGCCTACATCGCCAGTCGCAACAAAACGCTGGACGAACTTTGGAACACTGCAACTAAAAATCATGCAGAAATGGGGCAGCTACGTATTCCAACTCATAATTATTTTAAAACAGGATATTACGACCAAATTAAAGCCATATACGGCGAAGCAAAAAGTTACTTGCAAAGCTGTTCAAAATCAACGGAAATTTCCAACCCCTCCGTAAGCAGAACTCAAGAGGAAATGGTGGCCAACCCCGAGCAAAAGGTTCGTATCCGAAAACTGCAGATTCGGATTCAGAATTTTAAGCAAGCGATGGACGACGCCGAACTAACACAAGAATTAGGGAGGCCCCCCATCACGACAAGGGAATTAAGAGAGAAATGGGATAGTGTGGTCGAGATGGACGAAGAAGTTATGTTAAACGATATGGCTTCAGAACAAATGCACTTCAGTCCTGAATATACTACGTTGGAAGACAGGTATAGAAATTTAATTATTTTATTGCAAGCGCCGACAAGGAACGAGCAAGCAGCAGCCATCTCGCTTCCTCAAGTCAAAATTCCCATATACGAGGGAAATTATGAGGAATGGGCCACTTTCAAGGACCTGTTCACCAAATTAGTAGATGACAACCAGCATATGGACGATGTCATCAAGATGCAATATTTAAAGACGCATGTTAAGGGAGAGCCAAGCCGACTGATCCAGCATCTAGCTGTTACCCAAGCAAATTACAACACCGCCTGGAATCTGCTGCAACATAGGTATAAAAATAATCGCCTTATTTTAACTAAATTGCTAGATACCATACTCGATCTGCCGGTCCTCTCCAAAGAGTCAGCCCAAGGGTTAAAAAGATTGCACGACTCCATCAAGGAATGTGTGGAGGCAATCAAAAATTTAGGCATCTCCACGGACAGTTGGGGTCCGTGGATTAACAGAGCTATCGCTCGAAAATGGGATCCTGAAACCAACAAATTATATGAGCAGTCGCTCCAATGTCCAAACGAAGTTCAGGATCACCAAAATTTAATGGCTTTCCTGCAAGTGCTGTTCCAATCCCTGGAATCCATCGATGGAGCTCGAAAGCCCATGCAGGAAAGACCACAGAAGAATTACGCTTCCGCATCCCTAAATTGCAAGCTGTGCCATGGAGATCATTACATCGACAACTGTAGTCAATTCCAGAAGCTACCTACCCATGAAAAACAAGAAGCAGTAAAAACCAATCGATTGTGCTATCGATGTTTGCGGCACGATTCAAATATACCATGCCGTGCCTATTTTAATTGTAGGATCTGTCGCTTCCCGCATCATACACTGCTTCATAAGGCGCAGCCACCATCAAGGCCGCTCCCTGCCCAAAAGATGAGGACGTCAGCTCATGCAGCAGCGATGAAGACTTCCAACGCTCAAGAGAAGAAGCCGAAGTCGGACATCATCACCGGCAATTTAGGCGCACAGGAGAGCCAAGTTCTACTTGCCACAGCAATGGTTCAAGTAAAGGCAGCATCCGGGATGACTCATCTATTACGAGTATTAATAGATCCCGGGTCTCAAGGGTCATTTATCACGGAAGCATCAGCCGAATTATTGGCGTTACCCAGGACCAAAGTTCGAGCTGAAATCACAGGAATCGGGAACAGCGAGCCAAAAATTGCCAAATGGAAAATCCCAGGTTTGATCACACCTAGATTTTCAAGTAACTTTTCCCTACCTGTCAATTTACTAATACTTCCTAAACTTACCAAAACCATGCCTTCATCACCCATCCCAAATATAAATATATATCAATTCCTGGAGCAACATTTTCATCGCCGATCCAACTTTTAACCAACCTGGCCCTATAGATATAATTCTAGGCGCCGAAGAATATTCAAAAATAATTCTAGAAGGAATCACTAAAACAAAGGATGGCATCTTAGGACAAAATACCGAGCTGGGCTGGATTTTATCTGGAACCTTTGGAAGACAACATAACGACAGCATTAAAGTCAACACCATGGTTGCAAAAATTGAAGAAGACGAGCAGTTACAAAAATTCTGGAACATAGAAGAAGTTCCCACTCAACGAAAAATTTCCCCAGACGACCAGGTATGTGAGAATAAATTCACAGACACAGTGCAGCGAGACCAGGATGGAAGATACATAGTAAATATTTCATTTAAGCAAACTTCAGTGAGCATGGGAAAGTCCAAACCCTCGGCATTGGCGAGACTACTACATCTGGAAAAGAAGCTGAGACAAGACCAAGATCTAGAAATCCAATACAAGAGATTCATGCAAGAATATCTGGATCTAGGACATATGGAAAGAGTAGAAAAGAAACAGGAAAACAATGGCAAGTATTACATCCCACACCACGGCGTAATTCGAGAAGCAAGTTCATCAACGAAGCTCCGTGTCGTCTTCGATTCTTCGAACAAAGCATCTTATTGAAAATCCTTAAACGAAGTCATGTATGCTGGACCGAAACTTCAGCAAGAGCTGGTCGACATTCTACTCCGATGGAGGACTCACAAGGTCGTCTTCTCTGCGGACATTGAGAAAATGTACCGACAAATCAAGATGGACAGCCAAGACCAGGAGTATCAAAGAATTTTATGGAGATTCGATCAATCACAGCCAATCAGGAAATACAGGTTATGCACCGTCACTTATGGAACCGCATCAGCTCCCTATCTGGCCATCCGAACCTTGCACCACTTAGCAGAGGACGAGAAATCTTCCTTTCCATTAGCAGCGGAAGTCGTGAAGAGAGATTTCTATGTGGACGATGTACTCTCCGGAGCCGACACTTTAGAAGAAGCAATCAAGCAGCAAGGTCAGTTAATTTCCTTATTAAAACGTGGAGGTTTTACCCTACACAAATGGTGCAGTAATGAATTAGCCATCATAAAAGAACTGTCCGAAGATACGTTATGCAAGACATTGGTGCATCATCTTCTGGAACAAAAAAGGCATATGGAATGGATTAAAACTGGCATGGAAGATATCATAACAAGACGAGAGAAACGAGGAGTGCTTGGGACTGTACTCACGTCAATTTTCGGAATAAATGACGAAGCCTATCAAGATATTGATAGACTCGACAAAAATCAACAGGAATTAATAAAAATGGACAATCAACAATCCAAATTCTTGCTGTCAGCACTTTCAAGATTTAATGAAACCGAAGAACGAATCGATCAGAAACTGAACACTTTCAAGAGAAGCTGAACCAAGGAATCAGGGCAATCAACAACATGGACAAATGGTATAAGGCAACCGACTCCAACCGATTAAATATCCACATCATCAGTGTCTATCAAGTCGCCACAAATGTTTTTAGTGAACTGTGCAATTACCACACAAACATTTTGAACGTTCATTTCCAACAAGGTAATTTTTACGAGTTAATCACACCTGCCCAAATCAAGCAAATCCTCGCAAATGCAACCAGTAAACTCTCGCCAAACTTAGAAATTTTACCGACCCCAATCCTAAAGGTCGACATCGGACATGATGACATCTACATCAACGTCCAAGGATACTTCATCATAGTAGAAAAAACCGAATATACCTTAATCAAGGTGACACCAATTCCTCTCCAAATTAACAATGGGTCCTCTACTGGGTGATCGACGTACCAAAAGGGATCTTCGCTGTGGATTACAACCTACAAATGTACTTTCAAGAGACAGATGAGGAATTTAAAGAAAATCTCCAAATTACTCCAAACACGTATATCTGCAGTCCAACAGTCGTGAAAGGAATTGAAAATAACCCAAATTGCATCATTGATGATATATATCATCGAACGGAAGTTAGTCAATGCAGCCTACGAAGACATCAGATCCAGTCCATTATTTGGAAACAACTATACATGGAAAACACCTGGATGTTCGTAGTCAACAAGCCAACCCGAATAGCTATCACTTGTAGTGGCAATAGGGAAGAAATCACTGTCAACACTACAGGTGTAATTCAAATCTCGTCAGACTGCATCATCCAAACTACAAAGAATACGTTAACCCCCAGGCATAACAAGAAATTCAAGATCCTAGCAGGATATTCCAAGGCCGTCAGCATCAATTTTACCAACACAATAACACCCAACTTCTTTTCAGAAATTGCAGAGGAGCCAGTACTAAAACAGTCAGACCACTTCGAGGATCTACAATCTTCGCAGTTGGAATTCCAGCAGCACCTAAAGGACATTACTTGGAAAACCATCCGCCACCACTCCTATCTATCCAGCGGGATCACAGGCAGCCTATTGGGAGGGGCTATTCTAATAGGAGCTTTCTACTACATTCGGAAAAGGATCAACCGAAGGAAGCATCAATCCAAACAACGCCAGTCACCCGTAGAAGAATATCCTCTAAAAACCCTTAATGTGGAAGAAACAATATAGTTTTTTCTTTTTCTTTTTCTTCAGCCTAAAATTGGCAATATGTTTAAACTTGATTTAAACACACATAAATTTTAATAACAAAATTTACGAAACCAGTCAGAAGTTCTAAATGTAATTCTGATTTCATAAACAAACAGTTTTAACCTCAAGTTTTACTTCATAATATCGCAAGTTTATATTTAATTTATATCTGTTTTAATCTTGAATTAAAACAGGCAAAATTCAGTCCCATTTACGAAATCTTAACGAATATTGTTTCGCCAACATTGAGTTTAAACACCGCAGTAAAAATGCAACTCGGCATTTCGCTTAATAAGCGACCTAGAAAGCCAAGTTCAACGCTTCAGTCTGCAAACCCATGCGGAACTATAAAAGGCTTATCGTGCTGAGTTGCGGTCTTCGGACCTTTAAACGCATTCTATTACACTCCACTATTATGAACTTTGAATTGTTACTTAGTTAAGCATTCTTGTTTTGTATAAATACACCGTTTATTTTCGGATTAAAACAATCGGCATTTAATGTTTGATTCATTCACTACGTCGCCACCCTGATACTAAGCCATAATACATCGAGACGTGAGGCTGCGTCTCCCAGGGTGGTTTACTGTCGTCCCTTTCAAGTACCATTGACTACATTGGTTTAAAACGTAAACACAGTCTTGTTTACATGCTTGAGGGATAGAACCAGCGCAAAGCAACGGAATCCTGATCTACAGCCTCCAGGCAATTCTGTTCAGTGCAATAGTGTTCAAAATACGTTGATGATGACATTTATACCGCGCATTCCCGGTAAGTTTTGTTTAAACAATTTCTGTAGCATTTGTTAAAAATAACTTCGTGATTAATTTGACATCATCTGAATCCAGAAATAATAAGCTTTCCCTTGGTTTAAAAATCATTGAGGAATATTCAAAAAGAAGCTAGTAAATGCAATGTACACATAAAATTCATAAAAAATTGGAAAGTATTTTTTTGGTGTTTTGCAATTGCAAATAGAATGGGTTCCTTCACATTTATATCCACAAGGTCATTCCAAAGAGTATATTTTTTTATCTATATCTTCGAGTGCACACCCTACGATTGAATTCCTGATTAATTAGCAGCCTTATTTTAAATTGGCGTTTATGTGTCGACTTTTCAATAAGGTTTAATAGTGTATTACATAAAAAGCCAGTAAATACGCTTTCCTGACGTATTATGTATACTATTTTTTGAAACCGTTTACATTAAAAAAACATCGTTACTCATTAATCACAAATGATTCAAGATGTTTCAATTTGGATGGATTAATAATAATTTACCCTATATTACTATTACTGCCAAGAATAAATACTGAGCTAATTTAGTTTTGTACTTATTTATTTGAGCCGGGTAGAGTATTTTCCTGACTAGTCAGAAAATTAACTACTACCCTGCCTTAAATGAGTTAGGAAAGTAGACACTTTCATGCCGCTTTCAGAAATACCTAATTTGTTTTGATATAACTTTATGTGCTTAAAAAATTGTTGCAAAACGGGGTGGTCATGGTTTAAACAAACTCTGCAGAGCATAGCTAAACAAACATTAACAAACGATTCGCATCAAGAAATTGTCAATTTATCATTTTGGGTTTGGCTGCCGTGAAGTTGGCCCGACCCAAATAGGGGTGCTGGTTATAGTATACAGAAATGTAAACAAACGCTGAAAATAGCTAAACAAACGTAAACAAACGATTCCCTTTGACGTATTACCAAATCTTTGCCTGGGTTTGCCAACTTCACAGACATGTAAATTACTATTAAACTGTTTATTGTTAGCTCTAATTATTATAAACTATGTACAAAATAAATTGTAAAATGGCGTATAAATATTATAAGTAATGCTTGTTAAATAGAATATTTAATAACTCACACTAAAATCGTGCAGTAGATATCCGGAAATGTCTATAACAACCATTTAAATTGTATTTATATCTTTATGGTAAATTTACGGCAAAATTTTGCAAAAAGCGCTGTATTCTAATAGGCACGCTCAACTAGCGTATGACCACTATTTTGTGGGCGCTCCGGCAATGAGCAGGCCTGGTAGGTATAGGTGGCCTAGATTCAACACCATAAAAAGAATGTATATTTTGTGACTATATGACGGTCACACTTGAGTAAATTTAACTTTTTTCAGCAACGATTTGCTCAATACATTTTGAAGAGAAGTATTTTGAAATTCCTCTGAAACAAAGTAATCGCTTTATGCAGAAATGGCTTAAGTAAATTTTGGTCAAAATTACGTTTTTACACGAAATGGCTTCTTTATACTAAATTACATCGTTTTATGCAGAAAATATTTTTGTTCCGTATAATCCTGTGTAAATAACCAGCTGCGATTACATGCATTTTACTCAGAAAGAGCATTAGTCGCTGACTTATTATCTTTCCGCAAGAAATTCGTTTTTCTCTGCGTGCGCCGGTCATTATGGCGTTTAGTTTGTATCCTGTAATTCTTGCTCATAACAGTTTGTCAGAGCATTTTTATTTTTCCTTAATTCCTATAGCTACATAACCATTTGGAGCAGTTTTGGTACAAAAGGCGAGTCCGCCTGTATATCGGTCCCGTTTCGGTAGTATTTTATCTTTCAATACAGCAGCTTTTCGCATCAAACAAAATCCTAACCCGCGTGTGGCTTTTGGTTTTATTTGTCAGTCTAGCTTTCGCTCGTACCTCTATGCCGTCGCATTTTGGCAGCTGACTGTCCCATCGCTGGTAACAGCGCTCGTTGATAATACTTTCCACAAACATAATCCATGAGAGCAAGTGAAATACCTATCTTCAAACTTTTAAAACATCAGTCGATCCCTCTCGCACCGAGACGGCCTCATCGTCGACGCGCGAAGTTGCTGTCTTGCTATTGGTCACACCTGTGGCCGGGCAGACGGCGAGTTTGACCGCGAAGTTTTGTTTTAGCGTTGGATTTTACGATTAGTCAGTCTCGAGCCGGTGTTCACGAGGGAGACACTGCGAGCGTCTTGGCTCCGACGGCCGCGCTGCCTTCGGGCACCGCGTCCGATATTCCGTGCTGCTACAGCTTCTTTGTGCTTTTTCCCGAGGAGTCGAGTCGCTTCTTGACAAGCGTCGCGTGTGGGCTGCTGTGTTACTTTCGAGGTGTTCGTGATGTCCAGTGTGCCGGGCTAAGCTACTCAGTACTTTCGGAGGCCTGTGGCCTGTTTTAATCCGTCTCTTTGAACGGGATGCTCTCTCCAGTGAGCTAATTAGCTGCCATGCCGATGTTTCTATTTGCCAAGGGGGCAGAACGCATCTGATCCCGCGATTAAGCTGGGGATAATCTCTTGGACGCCGTTGCCTTCACCTGCACCATCTCAACAGTAGCAAAGCGGCAGTCGACGTCCGCCAACTTACGCCGCCGCGTCGTGAGGCTGACCCACTATTAAGGTAGTATCTACTTTGTTGTAATTAACTTTTTCCGCCAATCGTACTAGAAGTGACACATTATTGACAAAATTTTGTGGAGCAAAGTCAAACATTCCATTACACCAGCCGTTGCTAGGTAATTTACAAGAAAACTGTACAGGAATAATATTCCCGGCCTAGGCAGGGAATATTTTTCGAATGTAACAATTATTGATGACTAGTGAGTCACCCGAACTACGCTTCGGCTCGCTAGTTGAAGAGACATTTCATTAATATGAATTAAAAAAAGGATGAGAGAGATTCCATCTCCAAGGGGCCCCGCGGATCTCCGCCCCTCTCCATGGGGGCCCTCGGGGCTCCGCCCCTCTCCAAGGAAACCCTCGGGGTTCTGACCCTCTCCAAGGGGGCCCTCGGGGCTCCGACCCTCTCCAAGAGGGCCCGCGGGGCTCCGCCCCTTTCCAAAGGGGCCCTCGGGGCTCCGCCCCTCTCCAAGGAAGCCCTGGGCTCCGACTCTCTCCAAGGGGGCCCTCGGGGCTCCAACCCTCTCCAAGGGGGCCCTCGGGGCTCCGCCCCTCTCCAAGGAAACCCTCGGGGTTCTGACCCTCTCCAAGGGGGCCCTTGGGGCTCCGACCCTCTGTAAGGGGGCCCGCGGGGCTCCGCCCCTTTCCAAGGGGGCCTTCGGGACTCCACCCCTCTCCAAGGAAGCCCTCGGTGCTCCGCCCCTCTCCAAGGAAGCCCTCGGGGCTCCGCCCCTCTCCAAGGGGGCCTCGGGGCTCCGACTCTCTCAAAGGGGGCCCTCGGGGCTCCGCCCCTTTCCAAGGAAGCCCTCGGGGCTCTGACCCTCTCTAAGAGGGCCCGTGGGGCACCGCCCTTCTCCAAGAAAGCCCTCGGAGCTCCGACCCTCTCCAAGGGGGCCCGCGGAGCTCCACCCCTCTCCAAAGGGGACTTCGGGGCTCCGCCCCTCGAGGCGCATTCACTCAAACAGGGACATGGCGTCTGTACTTGTCGTGACGAACACACACGTTTGGATCGTTCTCCTTTATTAGATAGAGGATTTAAAAAGACACGTTTTCTTAATTTTTTAATTACTCGTATCGATTGGCGGAAAAATAGTATGTGTATCTTGGACGAAAAGCAACATTCCCAGACTCCTGTGTTGTTGGGCTCGGCATTCGCCTCGCCCAACAATATTCACAGTCGTCTGGGAATGTTACGCTTTTCGTCCTAGATACACAATATACTATTGTGTAACAAACCAGTTTGCTGCAAGCTGACACTTGTATCGCATTAACACTTGCTTAAAGCTTATTAAATTCCTTACAACTTTTATGCTACTGACTTCTGTAGGATGTGGCATTTTGCCGGTATCTCAAATCGAAACTTAAAATTTTCACTTCTTGGAAAAAATCAATCTTTGAAATGCCGTATCTCGGTAACTCTACAACTTCCAAAAACTATTTTGATCTTATTTTGTGAGAAATTTTATTTACTTTAAAAAAGATGTAAAAGATTTTTTCCAACAAACGCATAGTTTAGGAGATCTTGTCAAAAAACCGAGAAAAGTCCGAAAAAGCCGCTGTTTTTCGACCGCCATTACGCGAGCACGGGTTTCTGAGGGTTGCAAATCTGGATTTGTAGTCCCAGTAATGGTCCGAAACACCCGTCCAAAAATTATTAATACCCCATTTAATGTAAGTTCCGACGTAACATTTGACTGGGCATAGATGTATTAACTGATTAACGACTTACGATTTTTCCTATGTCTTGTGCATGTTTGTTTACAAGGTGGCCGAGTCACTGTGTCAAGATCGATGTAAGGTGAGGCCCGGATGTGGTGAATGAGCGTTGCAGGTAGATTGGCGCGCTTGTCGCTGCGCTACTGTTTCCAGAAGTAGTATTTGAGTATGTTTTGACCCGTTTGACCTTCAAGGTTCGGTTAAATGCGGGTCTTCTTGCTTGGACCTTGTGGCGCCCTTTTATTTGATAACACCCTATACATATCAATACGCTTACCCTATTGTGTCTCGTTTAGACCACGCCCCTTCCTGAGTCTATTTGAGCCGCGGCCTTTACTCTGTTTCTTACGATTTCCAGGGTAAGTGTGCACGTTTCCCGGACTTGTTTAGCATTCGGCACTCGCTCAGCCGTGAGTGTGGTTAAATTAATTTGATACCTACTGTAACAAGTTGTTGATCGTCGAGTGTGTTGTGTCGTGTGTTAAAAATGAGTGATATACCAAAAAAAGAAGGCAAAACCTGACAATTATAAAAGAAATAAAGTAAAGGAAGCACGAAGAGCAGGTGGAGAGTATGTTAATTACAAGGGACGTCTGGTTGAAGCTAAGATGGTGGGACAATCTTGCCGGTGAGTTTTGAGGTTAGCTTAAATTCAAACTTAGGAAACATAATGACAACTTTTTTAGATGTAAGAACAAATGTTTCGACAAAGTGACGGAGGAAGAACGGCTTAATATGTTCACGCGTTTCTACAATTTAATATCAAAAGATGAACAAGACATCTTTATTCAAGGTTAAATTGATGTTTCGGCTATTCAAAAACATTGGCCCAGGAAAGAGGACGATCCCGAACAAAGACTTTATTGATATAAATATCACATCTTAAAAAACGGAGATGTTAAATGTGAAGTTTCTTTAAGGGCATTTTTGTCAATTTTATCAGTTACACAAAAGAGTCTTATAAGGATTAAGAAATTAGCTATTCTGGGAAAGTCTCCAAGAGATATGCGGGGTAGAAGTATTAGCAGAAATGCATATCCCAAAGAAGCAAGATTGTGTATGAGAAGAACATATCGAATCATTGCCTAAAAAAGAAAGCCATTATTCTGGTCGTAAATTATATTACCTGGATAGCAACATAAATATTGATAAAATGCACCAGCTCTTTAAAACTACAAAGTATATCCTATGCTACCTACTATAATTTTTTTGTAGAAAATGTCAAACTGTCTTTCGGGATACCAAAGGTTGATATCTGCGCGGTTTGCGAAATATACAGAATTAAAACAAATTATGTAAATTTAACCGAAACTGCCAAGCGGGTAGCTGTTTCAGAGTCTATAGCCTATAGAGAAAGCAAAAAAGTTTACCCAAAACTTTCAAATAAGGGGGAATCAAGAACGTCACGTACTTTCTCTTTGCTTTGATTACATGCAGAACATCCAACTTCTAGTTACGGCAGTAGGAGATTTTTTTATTGCAATGACCTAACAACGAACCTGTTTTGTATTCATGACCTAAAACAAAAGAAAGCCACTAAGTACCTTTACCATGAAGGTACAGCGAAAAAGATACCAGATGAAGTGTGCTCTTCTCTTACTCGATTATAAAAAAAAACAACTTAACAGATCTTATTACAGAAATACATCTTTATAGTGACAACTGTAGGAGGCAGAACAAAAATCGTGCTATAATAAGAATGCTCCTTGCCCTAACCGACACCAAAAAAGTCTCTAAAAATTGTACAAGCTTTCCCATACGAGGACATTCATTTTTGCTCTGTGATAGGGACTTTTCCATGAATAAAAGGGCACTTAAGAGACGTGACCTAATTTTCACCGGATCTACGTCAAAAGATCGCAACCAAAAGATCGCGGGACAAAAGATCACGGTCAAAATGTCGCGCGATAAATGATCGCATGCGAAAATAACTATAAACCTACTCATACATTGAGATAAAAAAAATCGTGTATATGCACTACATTACAATTACAGAAAAAAAAATCTGTATTGAATACTGACGTATAAGGCCTATCCAAGTGTCTTCAAAATAATCGTAACCTTTTTGACTTTTAACAAACTTTAATGCCATTTTACACACTGAGAGTGGTTGCAAAAATGAATATAGGGTAACTGTGGAGGTAAATACAACATTCTGAGCTACAACAGAGATACAACACTGATTCCAATTTCGCTTTACAACCACGCCATTTAGCTGCACTACCTTTTGTGCCAATTTTTTACTGAAAATGAAGCAATCTTATTGCCAGTTATAAATTATTTTGAAGACACTTAGATAGGCCGTATACACAGAAGAAATCGACGAAGACCACCAATGTTTGCAATAAATATGTGGAATTGCTATTCAGCAGAAGGTCTACCTCGCACAAATAATGCCGTAGAAGGTTGGCACAACAGCTTTGCATCGATTTTAAACCCTGCAAATTCTAGATTTTGGAAAGTGATGACTGCCTTGAAGAGAGAAAACGATTTGATTAAAGTAAAAATAGAACAATACATCACAAGAAATGAACCTCCCCAAAAGAAAATTTATAAAAATACAGCCAAACGTATACACTCAATATTGCTCGAATATGGAAATCGGCCGGTTCTTCAATATTTAAGAGGAATAGCCCACAATTTCCAACTGCAAGTTTAAATTCCCACAGAATGCTCGTCATTTAAAGGCCGATGCAGTACCTACTTCAAATCTAACGGTAGGTTCATCACATACTGCTCAAAAGCGTAAATCTGAAGAAAGAGCACTGAGGATTTCAAAAAGAGACGCAGAAAAGACGTGCAAGATATCATAAAGTCGATCAGCTAGTACTTCAAGTTGTATATTAGAAGCACATAATACTAAAACAATTACTGAGGGGCCAAACCTTCCAAAAAGTGACGAACAACAATTAATTCCAATATTAAACTATTGAGTTAGTGAAAAGCAATACTTCAAAATTTTTATGTGACTATTTTGCATTTTGGTGTCAACAGTATTTTTTAAAGATTGTGTCAGTATTTAAAAAATTGTTGTAGTGTTATCTGCAGTTTTAAGTAACATAGACTTATTATATTTACAGGAGAGATCTGGCTGAACTAGTTGAACTCAGACAAAAAGTAAACATATTGGAATCACAGAACAAAAATCTTTTGAAGCAAATTGAAGAAGCTAAATTTTCCACTTCTAAAAAATATAACACTCTTTTAGAAAGAGGGTTTACTCCTGGACAAATAAGAAAGTTGTTGAACCCAAAGGAAAATGTTAGGGTTTGTTGATCCACAGAAGGTATCGCTGCAGTCATTTCACTGCGTGGTGTAAGCCCGAAAGCTTACAGGTATTTGAGGACGAATAATTACCATTACCAGCTATGTCGACATTAAGAAGTTGGGCTGGCAATTTTAATGTCAACGAGGGGATTTTAAAAAGTGTTATAACGCTAATGAAGCAAAAGCCCTCTGATTTCAGTATTCTTGATCAGCTATGTGTTTTGACATTCGATGAAGCTTATGTCTTGAACAAAATGGATATAGAGAAAAAAATCAAGAGCAAGCTGTTCGACCACACACATCTTGTCAAGACAGTTATGGTGCGCGAATTGATTTCAAATTGGAAACAACCCCTTTACTATAAATTTGCTCAACCAATGTCAAAAGACATTCTTGAAGAAATTATTTCTGAACTTTTTCAAGCTAATTTTATTGTTGTTGCCATTTCAAGAAATAAGAATTTTCATAAGATCTGTGTACAAAAACCATACACAAGGAATAGTAAAATTCCTAGCCTGTAACATAGCAGATCATAAGCCTGAGATTGAACCGAATGGCAGCAATTGTAATCTTTAATAAAAACGTAACCACGACATTAATATCACAGTTAAGTGACGCCCACTACGTCTGTATAAAATAATAACGCACGCAGGGAGATAGATCATCGTCGATCTGTATAGTCAGTTTGGCTATGACATTGAATCACATACAAAGAATGAGGGAGATATTCTTAGCCTATCAATATTCCGGTGATCGTAACAACCGATATAAATTCCAAATCCGCCATTTGGCACGGCAACAGGACAGACAAAAAATGGGAACAACTAGAGAGAATACATGAGTTACAACTGGAAGTGATAAACAAATCCAATAATCCACCAACTTTCAGCAATAGAGCGGGGGCAATGAGCAATATTGGCATAACCCTCGCAAACGCCAATGCATTTGGCGCAATAATGGATTGGAAGGCAACAGATCAACAAACTATAAGCGATCACAACCTAATACACTTCACCATTACGAAAAGACATCAACATGCAAAAGAACACATGGTAAAGAAAATTATACACAACATCCACGAAGCAGACTGGGATAGGCTAAAATTGGAATTTAAACCGCAACTTCTGGGACAAAAGTGATGTGAACATAAAAGCTAAAGAAATAATAAAAGAAATACTAAAAATAATTAACCTTGTGAGCCCATTGACCAAGCAGAACAACAAAATAAGCAACCCCGGATGGCCAGACGAACTGACAAATATTAGAAGCCTGGTTAGAAAGGTTAAGAAATTATATCAACGAGTTGCGGCTGCCGCAGAAGGAGAACCATACTTGCAACAGTACAGAGAATTAAAACAAATGTATAAACAAAAAAGCACTGAAACAAAGGCGTACAACTGGAATAGATTTATAGAGAGACACATATCCACAGATATGTAGAGAACACCCTATAAAATAACAACTAGCAAATTTAAGTCAGGGATGACTAACAACCGGAAGGAATCAACACAAACGCTCCTAAACGCTCTACTACCTGACAATGGTCCTCAAGTAGATAACCAACAACAAATTGACATACGAACGGAAATGGTTACAAACTACACACCACAAGAACGAGTAAAGCGCTTTACGGAGGTAGAAGTGACAAATTCAATAATGAGGATAAAAAGAAATAACGCACCTGGACTCCATGGGATTATGCCATAGGTAATTCAAGCGCTACAACAAGAAATAACACCAGTATTGTGTACTCCCTACATTGAATGTCTATCCCAAGGTAAGATGTCAAACATATACAAGCAGACAGAGGTTGTTATAATTAAAAAGGGGGAAGACAAGGATCCTGCTAAGACAAAATCATACCGACCCATATGCTTGTTAAACGTATTGGAAAGATACAAGAAAATCTGCTATGTTAGAGACTATTGCAATATCGACTAGCAAAACCAGTACCGATACAGGTGGGGGAGGACGATAGAAGATGCGATAAATAAGGCAATCAAATAGAGGCAAAATATATAATGGCGATCTTTGTTGATGTATCTGGATCATTTGACAAGCTGTTGTGGCTGGCTTTGTTTAAAAGGTTGCGAGACCTAAGCTCTCCAGGAGGGCTTTATGAGAGTTTTAAGAGTTACTTAAAAGACAGGTATACAAGCATGCAATATCCAAATTTAAAAAAATTCAAACATCTAACACGATGTGGACCCATCTTCCAGGACTTACTACTGGAAAAACTAGTATTCATCAATCAAACGGTAGCAAAGGATACTGTGGTATATGTAGATGACCAAACGCTGATCGTGGAAGCGAACACCAGGGCAAGCCTACAAGAAATAAGCAGCAATGTGAAGCAAACCTTAGCATAATGATGCACCATGGTAAATTTAAAAATGCCATCTAAGAGACCACATTTTCCGTAATGAAGGTGGAGCTACAAAGATACCTCATCATAAAGGCTTAAGTGAATATAAGATCAAAGATCATAAAATATCTGGGGCTGCAGCTTGATGAAAAATGAAATTTACATTATCATATAGAAAGTGTGGAACAATGCAACACCAGTGATACACAAAATAGCAAGCCTGGCAAAAGATACCGCTCCATTGTGTCAGAATTTACTTACACACAGGTACCAGTAGTGTTCTACGGTGCAAGCGCCCATGCGCACCCACCGCTTACATAGATCGATGAATGTGACGCAGAGAGACGATAAACAGGACGCAGAGAGGGGTGCTGCTAAGATTAACAGGAGCCTTCAGCACAACATCTACGGAAGCGCTAATAGTAGTAACTGGAGTACTATCACTAAACCTTGAAGTGGAGAAAAGAGCGGCCATGAAAAGGTTAAATAGGGAAAGTTCAGACTATGCTAGAAACACAGACAACAACAAAAAAAAAACAAATGCAAGCTGCAATTGGGAACAAATGCCAAACCAATTGGCAAAACTCATATAAAGGAAGAAGAACTTAGACCCTTCTACTCAACATAAGAAGGTTATTAAACGAACAATTTAACCCTTCTCAGGGTCTAATACACTTTCTTACTGGGCATGCACCCTATGATGTATATCTACATAGGTTTTTAAGTGAACGCAACATCTGCGAATGCGGAGAAGTGGACACTCCAGAGCACACTGTTATCAACTGTTAGCTACCAGAAGATGTGCAGTGCGATGTCCTGGTTCATAAGAGTACAGTGTATTATTCCAGCTATTGCAACTGCGTGTTTAGCAGAACTGCAAATGGAATTCGTAGGTGCCTTGCTAAGCGCGCTGACGGTTTTTATGACATACGTAAGCGATTTCTGCAAGGCAAGCATTTTGGCAGTAAGCGATATGTAAGTAGTATATATAGGCCGAAACTAGATAATAAAGAGAGTCTGCATTAAGTGGTTGATTCATTAGCATCAAGGTACACAAGCTGTCTAGTGATGTACAAACACCCTGTATAGGCCGAGAATTGATAACAAAGATAATCAGCACTAAATGTTTGATTCATTAACGTTGAGGTGCCATTTTTATCAATTCATAACATTTCGGGGTGTGGGGCTGCACCTCAATTAAATTAATTAGGGTCCAGTGTAAGAAGTACCTAAGCCACATTTTTTGTGATTTGTGCATTTTCGCGCCATCTGTGCATTAATATCCATACCGAACTTTCTACCGAGTCAGTTTGTTGAAAAGGAACCTAAGTAGGCTATTATAGATGATATTTGGCTAATTTCGTTAACTTAATTTTGGCGCAAAAAGTACCTAATCCCAGAAATCCCGCATTGTAAACTATTAGCTGCTATTTAAAGGTTACCTTTGTTTATTATTCCCTCGAGCTTCTTGCTGTGAAAATTGTGAATGTTCATTTCTCCAGTATGTGTATTAGTTCAATATAATAATGACTGATTCTGTTAATAACAGCAAAATTTTGATTTTGCATTAACATTTTTACTGAACCTTATAAAGAGAGCGAAGAAGATTGGATTCCAAGTTCAGCCTCTCAAGTAGATTCTGAAAGTGACCCTGCTGTGGATGATAACATCAAGAAAGATGTAATAGTTGAAACACCTCAGGAACCTACTTCTACGTCTATAGAGGTAAGAAACAAAAAAATAAAGAGACACGTTGAAAATTGGAAACGATCGACAACAAAGTAAACTAAAAAAGGCTACATTAAAACCACGAGATATCTCCTTGTGCAGGTGCAAGTGTACACAAAAAATTAATGAAGAAGCAAAAAGTTTTAAGAATTTTGTTGAATTACAAATACATTCAGAGCAAAATCTATATTTGCGAGGATGTCTACGAAACCCTGAAGCTAAGCGTCGTAATAACAAAAATGATAATAAAAAAATGTAGAAATGTGTTTCTTTAGAATGTCAACATTGATAATAAATTTATTCTTTGTGCCAACAAGCATTTTTAGCAATTCACGGTATAACACAAGAGAGACTTCGAAAGAAAGTACAGAAATTCAATGTAAATCCAAAAGATCTTCGAAGCAAACACGACTCTAGACCCACGAGAATCAAATAACAAGTAATGCATAACATTTGAAAATATATTTCAGACTTACCTGCTGAATCTCACTACTCACATTCGGATAACCGTCTACTTAAAAATTACCTGCAGTTATCAATAGCGGCAATACATAGAAGATACAGTGAATTAAATGTATCCTATTGATTTTTTTCTCAAGTCTTTAAGGAAGATTTTAATATAGCGTTTGGGCTACCTAAAAACGATATTTGCGCAACTTGTGAAAAACTTCATCGACGTAAAAGTGAAGTATTCTTTTATGAAAGTAAGAACTGTGCCGAATCAACTAATGACAATGAGCTCATAAGATCATTTGACTATGAAAAAATCAACCCTTGCCGGTTATTAATATTCAAGATGAATATTACAAAATACAGTTGTGGTTCTATAACTTTGGAATTCGTAATACGTATACCGAAAATTTTGCAAGCAAAGGTCCAATGAGGTCATTTATTATATAACAACACATAAGACTCTGGAACAATCCCCACTGACTATTTTTTTGTGATAATTGTTTTTCTCAAAACAAAAATAGATTTATGTTTGCTCATCTGGATTCACTTTGTGCTCAAAAAGTATTTACAGAAATAATAACACGATAACTCATACTTGGGCATGCTATGATGCCCATTGATAGGTGCTTAGCTTCCATTTAGAAAAAGAGAATTAAAACTGAAAAGATCCATAATCCAGAATATTGTGTTAAATTTATTAAAGGGAGCCGAAAGGAAAAGCCATTTGAAGTGGTTTTTGTACAACATTCCTTATTAACCAATGATCATTTATACAATGACTAGCTGACCCGGCAAACGTTGTTCTGTCCTAAAGATTTTTAATTTAAAATTAAAATGATTTTTAATTTAAATCGCGGACCCGGCTGACGCCGACGTTGTCCTGCATGAAAGTAAATAAAATACTCATAATTCGAAAATATAATATTTAATATGCGAATTACTCGCCTAAAAGTCGAAACAATATAACATTAAACATCTTAAGCGTAATATAAATGCGATGGCTTCAACTGATCATTACGGCGTTGCAAGAGTTCATGAATCTAAAATATCACTGCAATGCTTTTTTGTACACAATGTTTTTGGTTTTTCCTTCATTCGCGAAAACGAAGAGCGATGAAGGTTTGCCCACTCTAGAACAGGCAACGTACAGCTGGCCGTGGGAGAAGCACGGAAATTCCAGGTTAATTCCACACACCTCCAATGACTGACCCTGAGATTTATTGATGGTCATGGCAAAAGCCAGCCTGACTGGAAATTGTAGACGTTTGAATTCAAACGGCACATCGTTGGGAATCATTGGTATTTTTGGAATCAACACGTCTTCTCCTTTGTACTTTCCTTGGAGGATGGTTGCTTCCATCACATTGTTCATTAGCCTTTTGACAGAGAGTCGGGTTCCATTGCAGAGCCGTGGCTGATTGAGATTTCGCAGGACGATTATGACGGAACCAACTTTTAATTGCAAAATGTGAGGTGGTAATCCGGACAATTCCAGCGAATTCAAGAATTCTGTGGGATAGTTGACTACTTCATCCTCGTTCATGACTGTGTCAACCGATTTGAAGGAAAACAACTGCCCCGGAATGAAATTTTGAATGGTCCCGTTGAGATGATCGACATCTTTGTTTTTCGCCGCCAGTATAGCTCGTTCGCTCAGCCAAGCATGGTTTTTGAAATTTTGCACTATGTTCGGAAAAACACGTAGAATGAGCTCTTCCTTCGATTCGGTCAGCTGGCAGAAATTAGTGGGCAATGTGATGAATCCGGTCAAGATGTCAACTGCTATTTTACCATCACCAATGTCCACCAATTGCATTGAAAACACATCTGCAGTTCGATCTTGTTGCAAAAACACTCGCATGTTAGTCGTTAATCGGAGGGGCTTCACATGCCGCCACAAATTTGACGATTTCAAACATGCGTTGAGTTCGTCAGCTGCAGTTGATCGTGGAATAACTGGCAGAGTCTGACGAAAATCACTGGACAACACAATCATGGCTCCACCAAAAATGTTTTGATTGTTACGAAGATCTTTCAACGTTCTGTCCAGTGCCTCCAATGACTTTTTGTGGGCCATCGTGCATTCGTCCCAAACGATCAATTTGCATCTCTGTAGAATCTTCGCCATTGCACTGTTTTTGGCGATGTTGCATGTTGGTGTCTCATTAATTTGCATGTTCAGTGGCAATTTCAGTGCAGAATGTGCAGTTCGTCCGCCTTCTAACAAAGTTGCTGCTATTCCAGATGAAGCCAATGCCAGGGCAATTTCATGCTGCGATCGAATGGACGCCAAAAGTAATGAAATTAAAAAGGTTTTTCCGGTTCCTCCGGGCGCATCCAGGAAGTAAATGCCACCAGTTCCATTGTTCACACCTTCTATCAAAGAGTCTTACGCAGTCTTTTGTTGTTGATTTAATTGAAGAACATTTGTACGAACTGCTTCTGCTAATGCTTCGGTGTCGTATTGTTGTTCTCTTTGTAATTCGTGGTTGAATGCATCATGCATTGGACGATTCGGTGATATCATGCCCAAATGAGACAACACTTTATTCGCCATCAATAAACACATGTCTTCTATCATGATCAATGCCTCATTGTGCATTTCGGCTGTCATTTGCAATGTTGGATTTGAAGTTTGGCGACGCACACGATGAAAAACATCCTCAGACATGTCGTCCTTATATTTGACCCACAAATCGTTTGGATTCGAAGGGGAACATGTGGATATGATAATCGCGAACAATGTGCGAATTTGATGCGGTGATGAAGATATGACGGAATCAGCGAGCGTTTTGTCCCAATGCGAATCATTCTCGAGCAACTGTAACAGTTGACACGTCTCACGGTAAGTCGCACACGTATGCCCATTAACGGTTCTCAGTTGATGAAACGACGTCGGACCACGAACATTCACCAACAACAATCGAAGATAGTAACATTCGTGGTTATTTGGATGGACAGTGTAGATGCGACCCAGAGCGTCCGTAGCAAATACATTTGGATGTCCTTCAACTGATGTTCCTTGTTTCCGACGTTGAAATGATTTCGATGATGTGTTCCATGTGTAGTAGCGTGGCATTTCAGCATACAGCAAAGTGCGAGCGAAATAATCTGTTTGACAAACCGAGAAGAAGCCTGTCAATGTTGTCGACGGTGGCCGTGCCGCCCTATCCGCTGCGTTCTCTGTGTTGAAATACACTCGTTGCCCGTTTTCCAGATGCACTGCCAAATGTACAACTGTAGGGTGTCTTTCGTGGATCGCAAAGGAAAAGATACGCCAAATCGCCTCGTTGCTGCTCACATAGCGACCCATCTGATACTGAGATACTTCGTCGTTCGCATTTGTCACACCGAAAACAGCCATATCGCTGCCTTTGTTCACCTATTTGCATTTGTACTTAATCGACTTGACGGAGTTTCAGAATTCCACATTGATATGAGCCTCAAAAGCCACGGACAATATCGGCGAATATGGGACAATCCAACGATTGTCCACATGAACATCTTGCCCTTTGACCTTCACAATTGTAGATCGCCCATTGTCGGCAACTGATCGCCGACGATACAATGGATATCCGTCATTGCCTGTGACAGTGTCGACAATCAGTTCTCTCGGGAAACGCTTGGAACACTTGCCATCGATCATACAGGGTGAGTTGGTGTTTAAAACCCTGCAAGGTCCATGGATCATATTCTTAGTCACCACTGCATGCAATTTCGGATCAACAGCTTCATTCGGGATTTCGGCTGAGATGATGGAATCGATTTCATCCGGTCTGATTTTGTCAACTAACCAAACCAAAATGTGGGCATGAGGCAGACCACGTTTTTGCCATTCAACGGAGTACATCCAACAACGAACTTGACCGTACACACGGTGCTTTATGATGAAATCCATCAGAGATTTTAATTTTTGCTTAAAAACTCTGGCAGTGATATCATGTCTGTCAACTGGCGTTTGGCTGGGTAGCAGTTCCTTCTTGATTTCGATCCATTGAGAGTTACAGGTAAAAGTTATGAATAGGTCTGGGCGGCCATATTGTCTAACATATGACATCGCATCTTGCGCGTACTCGTGCATGTGGCGAGGGCTTCCGATGTAAGTGGCCGGCAAAATTGTCATTCTTCCCACGTTGTTTGCATCGCCGTCGGCATTAATCGCATCTCGGAGATTAATGTATTCTTCCGTTCTGAGCTGCTTTTGGTTCAAACGAATATATGTCAATCGTTCAGTCTCAATTTTGACGTACATGTCAACCGCGAACTGATGGAAAAGACAACGACACTTCAAAATGTGATTTTCTTCACCTTCACGGATCATAAGTCTGTATGAATAAAAATTCATAGCACTGACTTTTTTATTGGTTTCGGCGCCTGTTAATGGATTGACCATTTTGATGTTGAAATGGTATCCATCCTCGCCCTGCCAAAAGATCAGTGGATATTGTAGCGCATCGTAATTCCTGTGTGTTTCGGAAACGCGTTTCAATTCATTGTTCCGACGATAGAGAACGATATCTCTAGATTGCAAATTTTCTCCGACTATAACAACAGCCACTTCGTCAATTGTCGGCGAATGGAAGCTTCTTGCGTGCTCACCCGCCGGCGTTTTGTCAGCCCTGATGATGATGTTATGGCTGTCGGATGGCATCCGATCCAATGCAATTTTGAACAATTTGATCAATTCGTTGTTCTGATAAAGGAACGTTTGCAATTGTTCGACAACGGCTCGCTTCGTCGTTGGATTGTGAGCACAACGCTGATTAACTTCAGCATCCGAATTGCCCATGAAATAAATTTGCAAGAATTGATGGTCAGTATCCGGTGGTGGCAACAGCGCTCCTACTAAATGATATACTTGCCCTTGAATCTTGAAAGTAGGCATGAAATTGTCCCGTACAATATGCGTTGCGCCAAACGACGTCATTTGGAAGCAACTGTTGTAGTTTTGGATGTTGGCCAGGAAATGGGTAGAATCACTTCCTGTTCCAGAAACCAATGAGCGCAATGGCTCTGGTGGCGGGACCAATTGTAGCACTTTCACTTTCCCACCCGCGTAACACAATCCAGGAGTTTCGCCGCTGAATTTCAACGCCATACAATGTGGACAAACGACTGACATTTCTCCAATCGATACTGATCTGTCCGCACTGTAATCGATGTCCGAATTGTAACGGAATGCCGCTCGTTCAAGGTTTATAGGAGCACCTCGTCGGCGCAATCGGTCATGTTCATTTTGTAGTTCTCGCTGGTGTTGTGTTTGCTGTGCTCGAAGTTGTTGCTTTCTCAATCTATGCGCTTCATTGTGAGATTGTCGTTCATCTTCACTCGCTCTCGAACGTAATTGGGACATGCTTATACGACTATTTTCACTACCCGTAGCGCGCTGGTGTTGTGTTTGCTGTGCTCGAAGTTGTTGCATTCTCAATCTATTCGCTTCATTGTGAGATTGTCGTTCATCTTCACTCGCTCTCGAACGTAATTGGGACATGCTAATACGACTATTTTCACGATTCCTAGCGCGCTGGTCATCATTGCGGTTCGCACGTAAAGTAGATACCCGCGCAGCTGACTGACTGCGACGACCTATGCTAGCTCGTCGTGCCTTTTTCTTTTTTTTTTCACAATCACTTGTACACAAACCAAATTTGAATGTCTGACTGACTGACTGACTGCGACGACCCCGCATTCGCTTTGCCCCCTGTGGGTGCAGGTAGCGGCTGGACCTCCCAGGCCAAAACTGTCCTTCCGAGAATTGTCGGCACAAACAGCACAATAGCTCTGATGCGGATTATGACATGATGGGGAAAACCCTTCAAACAATTAAGCACAGAATCATAAAAGTATGACTGCAAATAGAAAGTCGTACAGTGTATAGAAAAACACACTTTCGATATGTTCCAATTTTCCGGCTTTCCCTTTGGAGTTTTCCCAATTTTCTTTTTTGGTAAACCACCTCGGGAGTAATACGAACACAACCAAAGAAAAATCATCCAAATCGGTCAAGTCGTTCTCGAGTTTTTGCGTTACTAACACACTAACAGACGGCGATTCATTTTTATATATAAGATATAGAAATCAGTTTTGGACTACACAGACTTCTACGCCAATCGAGTAAAGGCTATAGTAATCGGGATTTCCAAAATACGATCAGCACTTTTCAGTCATATTTCTAAGCCTAGGTCACGAGACACCATGACCGGTGATTATACTACAACGATTGCTCTATACAAAATAGGCATCGGAAGATTTTACAACCAAAGTCCTAAAAATGCTTATTCCACATACCTAAAACTAAAGGATGCGAAGCTGGAAAACGTAAAATGTTTAGTGAAATATATGCTTGTAGAATTTGTTGAATTTTATCAAGTATTGAATGAGGAAAACCCATTAGTAGTACAGAAACATGAAGAAGAATATGATTCAAATGATGAAGTGTATCAATGGAAACTTGTATTGGCCCTTTATTAAGATTTTTTATACTTATTGGTTATTGGCAAGAAGTCATCTTCTTTATTTTATGTAATACAATAATAAAAACAGTTTTTTCTATTTGTTTATACTTACTGGTTAATGACAAGACATCTTCGTACTTTAATTTGTGTAATACAATAATAAACAGGGTTCTTTTGTATTTGTTTATAATTAATTGTTAGTGGTAAGAAATCTCATTGTTTATTTTGTATAGTGCAATAATAAAAACAGTTTTTGTATAGAGTTATATTTATTGCTTTTTGGCACGAAGTACGTAAGTCCAAAATAAATTGCTTAATTATGAGAGAAATAAAAACAAATCTTAAGTTTTTTTCCTTGTGCTAAAAGTGGCCAATGTAAAGAACTTCTCAAGTAAATTTTATCTACATCGCACTGGTACATTTATTTTAATTCCAATTTTTAAACTTCAACGCTTTTTCACTCGAAATGAACCAAATGTCACTTAGTTACTTCTTGCACTGGACCCTTCTTATTGGTTACCTAATTATAACGTTCTCTGAGTGGCATGACTACCCTTTCCTCAAAATGCGAATTGCAGTCTCAACCGTATGAACAGAATTAAAAATTGTGGAGCCAGAACAAGTAACAGTAACCTGACAGCATCCAGGTAATTCTGTTTATGATTCTTCGAGCCGGATCCATTTCAGCTTCAGAATGCACATCCCCGGGGTTACCAGCATACGAAGAATAAAACAACATCTACCAACACATCCAGATCTCATAAAATGGTAAGTATGGAGGTAATCGACCAATTAGCTGTCGAACAAGAACTCGCGTAGAAACTAACGCAGGTGCTTTTCAATATCAAAAAGGACTCTGTCAGCCGGAAGACAGAAATTTACATCAGCAGTCGAAATAAGACGCTAGCTGAGTACTGGAGCACCACGAAGATCAATCACGCGAAAATTGTGCAGCTAAAAATTCTAACTCATAAGTGTTTCACAACGGGGCATTTCGATCAAGTTAAAACAATTTACCTGAAAATAAAAAATTATTTGCAGACCGTTTCAAGGACAACTGAAGTTCCCGAAGTTTCCAAAACTATGAAGCAAGAAGCCATGATCGAAGATCCTGAACAAAAACTTGGATTCGAAAATTACAAATTTGAATTCTAAAATTAAAACAAGCCATGATCAGTGCAGAAGAAATAGCAGAGGGATGAAAATTTGCCGTTAAAATTGTAATTACTAAAAATGACGGTTTGATCTAAGTAGGTTAAGTACGTAGAACGTCCTGAAATGTTGTATAGGGCCATAATTTTCCATTGTGAACAACTTTTCTTAGTAAAATTTTGCCGTATTATAAAGAAAAATGGTAGTTTACCTGAAACGAAAATACAATTTATTTTGTTTAATCTAAAAATAACGCTTTAATGTAAGGTGATAGATCTTCCTGATATTCTGTATAGGATCATAATTTATCATTCTGAACAACTTTTCTTGGTAAAATTTTGCCGTATCATGAACAAAAAGGGTAGTTTACCTGAAAATAACTCGTTTTCGCTTCACTGTCAAGGCCAACTTGTTTTTTCAAAAACTGAAAATATTCTTAAAATTCCCTTCAGACCAAGCAGGACCTAATCCCACAATCTTAAAATATAATTCAAAAATGTTTAGTCCATTTCACCTCTTGTAACTGAATATTTTGGTGTATAATTTGAAAATGTAGCAGCCTTCAGAATCTGTTCTAGAAACCGACAGCCAGTAGGGAAATTTTTTCAACGATCAAAAATCTTCTATTGCCAACATATCTAAATTTCAAAGTTTTTGACACGTATAAAATGTGCCATATCCTTTTTTTCCTTTTCTTGAATGGTAACATTGAAAATAAAAAAAGTTAAAGTTAGTTAACAAACTGGTTAGTTTAGTTTAGTATAGATTCTAAATACTAACTAAATAGTTTTCCTCTCAGATAAACGATTCTACGTATTCTTCATTTGTTTCCGTTGTCACATTCTGGTACTCGTTTGCTAGTAGTGAGCTTATTATTTTTTCGAGGCAACGCCATAAAATGCATATCTTATGACATTATTCCTAAGGAAATTATTAAGAATAGCGATCCTACCCTAAGGTATTAAGTCCTTAAGTAATATTACTTTTACATTTATTTTGTTACAATTATTGCATTAGTATTATTATTCTAATATTTTAATAATAATAATAATACATGCCTTTATTTTCCAAATGCCAAAATTGCTATAGATGTTGGTTGTCTGTGTTAAATTTTTATGTTAAAAATTATTTGACCCAGTGCTTCAATTGAAAATAATAAATGTAAGTTAACAACAATTCTAGAATATTTTGTGCTGCTTACATAGGTATTTTATTTTAAGATATTTAAAAAATCAAAAATAGAAAAGTTAATAATATTTAAATTTCTCCAAACAATACAAATTTTGTATACGCAAATCTTACGTAGAAGCTTACTGTTGATATGGTTAAGATCAAAGTAATTATTTATTTAATCGTATGTTGAAATTGATATTCATGAAATATTGATACAGTGATACGGTTACATCACATTACACAAGGTAAACATATTTGGAAAAACAAGAATAGTTGTAACTAGTGATCGATCCGGAACGAATAGTCGGAAAGTTTCCGATTGTTAAAAAAAATCGGAAGGTTCCGATTATTTCGGAACTTTTCGAAATTCGATTATTTTACTGTTCGGTACACAAATGAGAAAACGAAATTCCAATTTGAACTGAACGGTGTTGACTCACTTGACTGCTGTATGCTGGTTGGCGAATACCGACGGCTCGCGGCGTGTGCGCACGTGTTATGATACGTGAGTGGCACTAATGGCAGTGGTAGTTCGTAGATTAATTATTATATTATATAGTAGATACACCTTAGAGACTTCAAATTCAAAATTGGAATGCGAACAAGGAATACGGAAATAGAATAGAATAGAGCATAATCGATTAGAAATCAATACATTTATGTTTTAATTGATGAAACTAAAATAATTACATAAATAAAACACAAACATTAATAAAATTCATAAATATAAACGAAAACATATATGAATAATAACTAAATATAAAACATGATTATCTCTAATAATGCGATAAAGTGCGACGGGTATACATAGACTTAGCAAATAAAAGTAAGTTTGTCAGGAAATTATTTAAAAGAACAACCACAACTCATATATTTTTTATAGCATCTATTATGTACTTTACGTGCCATTACACTTTAAAATATTATCACTACCATTTTCCGAAAGTCAATTAGAAGGTAACTACTGTAATAATTTGAAAATAGTTATGTATGTATCTAGGCCGAAAAACTGGCTTTTTATGGACGATGCCTGAAATTGCTGGCCGAGGCGATAGCCGAGGCAAGTAATCAGGCAAAGTAAACACAATTAGAATTAACGTTACGATTAATCGAATCGTTGAGTAACTTAAGCGAATTGTTAAAATTATAAATTATTATTCAAGTAACCTAATAATGAATTGCAAACATTATTTTTCCAGCAGACAACGCTTGCGTTTGCCTGAGTAAAGCCAAAGTTCGTGCATTAAGTCCGGAAGGAAATTTTGAATATTTCTAATAATTAGCATGGTTACGAAGGTAAACTATCGCCCGGCACCATACACTCGAAACGTAACGAACCACACATACATATTATATAGACAATATGTCCAAAACATTATCCTGCAAATTAGAATTATATGGTATAACAATATTAAACTGTTACACTGTTAGCAGATTATTTTTTAAAAATTTTCTTCAGATGACATATCTGAACGAAAAAATATAAAAGAATTGTGAGGAGTCCCTGTCCTTTTTAGTGGTACTGTGCAAAATCACATTCAATTAATACTTAAAGTAAGGCAAAACTCAGTGCGAATGACCCAATATATGGTTATAACACATTGGAAAAGTATGCCAAAGCCTCAGGTGATTCGTCGTTTGATTCCCGCAGTGTAAAGTTGTGTGCTGGTGCGCTACGATATCAACGACAAACACGAGTAAGTGACCTCCGGGTCAAATCTATATGATAAGTTTAGCCGCCGCATATTTAGTGTTTTTATCTCTAAATTTATTCAAGCCTTATGGCTTACTTACACAATGTTCCAACCCACTATAATAATTACAATTACTATAATAACCAACAATCAGAGCCAATGCAGGCGGAACAGATTATTCCGGGGCCGATTCATTCTGGATTACCCACAACTAGCTATCAACTGCCAAATTCCGCTTATCAGCAACTAACAATGTGTTCAACGCAGCAGCTACCTGCTACCGCTCCAATAATTCCGGTACCTATATAGCATCCCTTATTTATCACAACCTCACGTTCAAAATCATGAACAGGAATGGCAGCAAGTGGAAAATAAAAAACGTAGCAGAAGTTCGACAGACAACCCACAAATACAACAGAAACAGGCCAAAATTACAAATTATTGGCTCAACAAACCTATAGACACGTCAAATCGATTTGCGAGTCTAGAAAATGAATCAAACAATCAGGAACAAAATACAAGCAAAAAAGACCCAAAGCCACCTTTCATATTTGTTTCAGGAGTCAAATTCATGCCACCTCTTTTTGAACTTTTGGAAGAAGTAGCTAAAAACGAGTACGAGATTAAAGTACTGTACAATGACGAGGTAAAAATACTGCCCAAAACATCCGAAAAATATACTTCAATTACCAAAGCTCTTTCTGAGAAAAATACTGAGTTTCATACTTACAAACCCAAGCAATCTCGAAGCTTCAAAGTAGTTTTGCGTAATATGCATCCCTCTACCAACCCAGATACCCTAAAGAAAGCCATAGAAGAACTTAAACATACAGTAACAAATATTTCCAACATATATACTAAAGAACAAGGTATAAAGAAGCAACTACCATTATTCTTCGTCGAACTCAAACCTGCTCCTAATAACAAGGACATATACAATATCAACAAACTTTTACACTCAATAGTGAAGTTTGAGCCCCCAAAACCTAAGACAGACATTCCCCAATGTGTCAGATGCCAGAAACTAGGTCACACCAAGAACTTCTGTAATAGAAGTCCTCGCTGCGTTAAGTGTGCAGGTAATCATCTCACTGCATCATGTCCTCGTAAAACCAGAACTGCTGATGTCAAATGTATTCTTTGTGATGGCAATCACCCTGCTAATTACAAAGGATGCTCTGTATACAAAGAGCTGCAACAAAAAACCTTCCCCCCACTTAGAGAAAGACAACTAAACAAAAGAGAAGCGATGTTTATCCAACCAGGTATCTCGCATGCTCAAATAGTTAGAGGCAAACTCCAACAGCCCCAAACTGTAAATAACGCTCATCAGTATCAAGTTGTTGCACAGTTGCCATCCGAACAGTCAAATGATATGCAAGAGCTTAAACATATGATGAAAACTTTAATGGAACAAATGTCAACTATGTTAAATATATTAACATCGCCTGTCACAAAGATTGCTTAATGGAGCAGTTCTTAAAGATTGCCGAATGGAACGCCAATGGGCTTCAACAACACGGACTTGAAATCCAAACATTTTTACAACAACACCAGATTGATGTCATGCTGATCTCAGAAGCTAGATTTACAGACCGGAGTTATCTGAAAATCCACAATTTTACCACTTATGTCACTCAACATCCAGACGGAACAGCGCACGCTGGTACAGCCGTTATCATTAGAAACTCTATCAAACACTACGAATTAAATAAATACTGTGAAAATCATATTCAAGCTACTTCAGTTGTAATCCAGGACTTTACTGGACCTCTAACACTATCCGCAGTGTACTGCTCACCACGACATGCTAACAAACAAGCACACTACGAGCATTACTTCAACTCACTAGGTAGTCGTTTCATTGCAGCTGGCGATTATAATGCAAAGAATACTCAATGGGGATCCAGATTAACTACGACAAAAGGGAGGGAGTTACTAAAAGCAGTAACAGCAAATAACTTACACTTCATTTCTACCGGAGAACCAACTTACTGGCCCTCCGACCCTAGAAAACTCCCAGACCTTCTGGACTTCTGCGTTCTTAAAAACATTAACCCCAATTATCTTCAACTCAAGTCCTGCCTAGATCTACCCTCGGACCACTCTCCGATTTTACTCACTCTAGGGACACAACTTCTACTAATAGATAAATCTCCCTTTCTCTGTAACAGGAAAGCTGATTGGATGTATTTCAAAGACAGGGTAGAAGAACTACTATCGCTAGAGATAATAATAGAAACGGAAGAGGACGCAAGGTGTGCAGTCGAGCACTTCAACAGGGTTGTACAAGAAGCAGCCTGGGAAGCTAATCCGAGAGCGAATGAAGCTAAAAGAATTGATGATTGCCCAATTCTCGTTAAAAAGAAAATCGATCAAAAAAGGACGCTAAGGAAGCGATGGCAACTTACCAGAGCCCCAATTGACAAGCTAAATTACAATAGAGCCTCAGATGAACTCAAAAAGTATCTTTACCAGCTGAAAAATAAATCAATTCAGCAATACCTAGAAAGCCTGTCCCCAACGGAAGCTACGGACTACTCCTTGTGGAAGGCCACAAGAAAATTGAAAAGTAACATTCAATACCTCCCACCTCTCCGAAAGGAAGATGGAACATGGGCGAGAAGTATCCATGATAAGGCCCTGTTGTTCGCCAATCATTTACAAAAAGTATTTGAACCTCACCCCTCAGAAGCTACACAGGAGGAAGAGAAAGAAATAAAACAGTTTTTAACGGTTCCACTTAAGATGACGTTGCCAAGTAAACCCTTCAAAGTGAAAGAAGTAAGAAAAGTTATTCAAAGCTTAAAATGTAATAAATCTCCTGGTTATGATTTAATCACCGGTAAAATTCTCAAGGAGCTCCCAACTAAAGGCATCATATTCATGACAAAACTATTCAATTCCGTGTTAAGATTGGGTTATTTCCCTGAACAATGGAAGGTAGCTAACGTAATTCTTATACAAAAACCTGGAAAACCGCCCGAACAAGTAAATTCCTATCGGCCCATAAGCCTCTTACCACTAGTTTCAAAAGTGCTTGAAAAATTGTTACTGCTTAGACTCAAGCCAATAATTGTGACCAAAAGCATAGTCCCCCCCACCAGTTTGGCTTTAGAGAGCAGCACTCAACAATAGAACAAATACACAGAATTGTAGATCTAATAAATAAAACCTATGAAACCAAAAAATACTGCTCTGCAGTATTCCTTGACATTAGCCAGGCCTTCGATAAGGTCTGGCATGAAGGATTACTGTACAAACTTCAACAAATCCTACCAACTGATCTATACCAAATTATCAGATCATACTTATCAAATAGGCATTTTCTAGTCAAATTACAAAGTGAGACTACCACCTTATTTCCTATTAAAGCTGGAGTCCCCCAGGGTAGCGTTCTGGGTCCCCTACTTTATCTGATTTACACAGCCGACATACAAACAAAAAGGTTAACTAGTATTGCAACTTTTGCGGACATGACATCCATTTTGACAATCCACCAGGATCCATTAATGGCTTCGCATAATCTACAAATACATATTACGGAATTCCAGAACTGGCTAAGGTAATGGTGCATTAAGGCAAATCCAACTAAATCTGTACATATCACTTTTACACTTAGGCGAGAAAGTTGTCCCTCAATTATCTTAAATGGTCACCAAATTCCGCAGCAAGATACTGTAAAATATCTGGGCATGCATCTTGATCGGCGTTTAACTTGGAAGCACCACGTTTGGGCTAAAAGGAAACAATTAGGATTAAAATACAATAAAATGTACTGGCTTAGACCAGTCTGGACCTATGGCGTACAACTTTGGGGTTCTGCAGCTAGCAGCACCATTGATATCATCAGAAGGTTCCAGTCGAAAGTGCTACGTGATATGGTTAACGCTCTCTGGTATGTGCCTAATGAGGTAATCAGACGCGACCTTAAAATTAGTTCGGTTAGTGAAATAATCACAAATAAAAGTGTTAAATATCAAGACAGACTCAGTGCACATCCTAACGCATTAGCCAGCGATCTATTAAACGATCAAGATGTTGTGGTTCAAGCCCTCAGACTTACATAATAGGTTCGCGTAGTGTGTAGTATTACTCAGTGTGATATTATCTATTTATCAGTTCATTATTTTATATACATAGTAAGTTAACTTGTTTATGTTAAGTTATCTTCTGTTCAATAAGCCTATTTTTTTTTAGGCTACCATAAAAGGTAATTGCCATTTAGGTAATCACCTACATGTCATATATTCATATGTCAAAAAATTTACTGAATGCTTTAGTGTTTAAGGCAGATTGTAAAACTATATCAATAAAAAAAAGCCTCAGGTGCAAAAACCCTGAGGCAGTTACCTCAATAAGGTAGAGAATAGTTATTTACACAACGAGTAGCTAAAGTGCCACTTTGAGAAAATTTAAGGAATGAGCCGAAGGTTAAAAAGCACAGCATTGCTGAAAATAATGGTTTTTGTATAGAATGCATATACCAAAACTAACCGATGGAAGATAGTTCGTTTTATATTGTTTATCGGTTTCAGGATATTAAGCCTTTGTTTACATATACAAAAGTAGGCTGGTAACTAGATCATAACTTATCTGTAAAGTTAAAGAATATTACCCTACATGGCAACCATAACCATATAGCAACCGATAAACTATTGAACAAATCACGGATGTTATGAATCATAACTGCCTTAGAAGTTTTAAAATCCTCGCTCTACGAGCTCGGAATTCAAAAAATCTGCGGCAGTTATGATACTCATAACATTCCTAGATATGTTAATAGCTATTACATGTTTACACTATTTTTGTATTTTGTAATGTGGCGATGATTTCCATGTTTTAATAGTATTACCTTCAATGTATCATAACAAAGTAAAAAGGAAAATAAAAGTACTAATAAAAACTTTTTATTTTTTGTTCAGAATTGATATAAAAAACGAGGTAAAAAATTTAAATGCAAACATGCATGCAGAAAGCGTAGGCCACACCGTCACTATGGCACCCTAAGAAAAAACAAACGTGAAATTCCTCCGATATTTGTCGCAACTAAAGAGAGAAAAGTACAAAGTAGTATTTTTGGTTTTAGTGAGGAATGCCTTCTTGTGCCCTATGTGCCAAATAAAAACAAAAATGTACTACTGTTGTCAACTATGCATGATAAAGGTGTTATAGATCTCAATTCCGGTAGTGCCCAAAAACCAGAAGTTATTACAATGTACTACAAAACTAAATCTGGTTACATGTCGTCGACAAATTGAAATTTTTGTATTCGGTATCTACAGTGAGCTGTAGGTGGCCGCTTACTATGTTTTTTACTCTTATGAATATAGCCGGAAAAAACTGTCACATTATTTATTTCGGAAATACTGACATAAATATTGCGCGGCGTAAATTTTTGAGAACACTGGCTTTAGGGAGGATCAGGCCACATCAACTAAAGCGGGCAAACATAAAAACGCTGCCGGTATTGCTAAGAATGCAAATAAAAGATCAATTGGGAATTCAACATAATCCAGAAGCTTTCGAAGCGACAAGAGAATCCAACAAATGTGCCTCGTGTCCAACCAAGAAGAAAAAACCGAAAAACACAGATCATGTGTAGCAAGCTGGATTGTGGTCTACCTATTTGCAACGAACACACAAAATCTATCTGCACGCACTGTTGGGGAAAAGACGAGTCAGAATAATTTTACTTTTTCCTTAACATTGTTTGAACTTTCATTTGACTTTACTTGATTAATATTTGATTTTAGTTAATTAATAAATGTAGCTTGATTATAAACATGTCTCTTTTTTATATATCGATCGATTTTACCCGTATTGCTTTTATTATATCAATATTGTGACTGAAATACGCCAATGTGAGCACCGCGCTCACACGCGTGCAACGGCGTTGCAAACCAAGGCACGTGTAATGGAGGGTTGAGTAACATACAAATACCTATAGAAGTGCAAGAAACTCTAAAACTTGGGCCTAACTTTAATTTGTTTAATCCTCACAGTAAAATTCAAAATGAAGATATTATAACAACATTGAATATGGTATTTCAAACTTACACGAAATTGATCCAAATAAAATTAGATCATCAATTTGCAACATTTTAACAAATCGTAATAATAAAAATTAAAAAAACAATATTTTAACACCTATTCAAACAAAATTTTATACAAAACTATTAAATATTATCAAAATAACTCAAACTCTTTTGAAAACAAACAATCATATATTAATAACCAAAGCAGATAAAACTCAAACCACCGTAATAATGCAATCAGAGGATTATAATGAAAAAATGCTAAATCTATTAAATGACAAACACTTACATAAAGGAAAAAAAATCCAACAGAAACGATACAACGATATAATAATAACATGTTAAAAAGATGGCGTGACTCTAATATAATTGATGAACCTAAATATAGAAATTTCTACACTCACAACGGACTGGCACCAAAAATTTGCCAAGACTGCATTCACAAGATATTCCTCTCAGACCCATTGTTGCGGGTTACATGAGTCCTTTATACAATTTGTCTAAATTCTTATAAAAAATTTTAATTCAAATAACGCAAACAAATAAACATAGTGTAAAAGATTATTGGACTTTTAAAACAAAAATCGATAACGTTAAACTTCGTAAAAGTCATGTTCTCTTTTCTCTTGACGTAGTCTCCTTATATACAAAAATTCCAATTAATTTAGCAATTGAAACAATAGAAAATTGGCCGACTTCATCAGGGGCAGCCCGGGACGCTTCCTGGACTCTGGTGATCTCACGTAAGATTCGATGGGCGGGGAAATTAGCCACTAAGCTCCTACACCAAGCACCGTCAGCAGCGTTGGGTGAAAGTACTGCATGGATCGGTGAACGGACGGAAGTTGCTCGAATCCTCCAGCAGCTCCCTATCAGCACGCTGGGTCGACCGAGGTTGCGCAACCGTATCAGAGCCGGACTACCTGCAATACAATCATGTCAGAATCAACTGTCTCCTAACGAAGGTACGAGTGTCCAGAGGCCGACACCATACTGTCCAGCAAGTGTTATGCCGGGCAGGATGTCGAGCAACGGAGTCGGCAGCACACGTCATACAGTGCTGCCATAGAACATACGGAGGAACGGTGAAACACCAACGCTGACGGAATGCACAGGAAGGGATGGGAAGTCGAGCACAACTTCGGAGATCAAAAGGACTGGAAAGCCGGATATCATTGCCAGGAAGGGAGTGCATGTGTTATCGTGGATGCGCAGGACGTCTCAAGCACAACCCCTCTCCGTGAACAACACGCACGGAAGAGGGCATACTATGCCGAAGACCCGGAGGCTGTTAGAGGGGTGGCAGACCGACATCATCTTCCGGAGGAGAGCATCGAGACGTTAACATGCACCATTCCCTGACGCGGAATCACGTGCGACGCCTAGTATCTACACCTATCCGCAACCGCACTTTGTGATGCGTTCCTGTCTGGATTGACAACAGTGGTGCTTCAAGGGTAACACACGAGCTGGACCAGGTTCAACAGGATGACGGCGCTGAATCACCACCGCCGTGCAGGGCTACCAAAAGCGGGCATACGAAAAATACCCTACACATATTTTTATTTTTATCTGAAATCAAATTTTAACTAATTAAAATTATTAATTATCCGTATCAATGGGTTCATTGAATTTGTGTTTTGACCTTTTTTAGTATCGCACACATCTGCAAATAAAATAAATTATGGCTAGCTCAATTTTGATAGACATGGACTCAAAATCTGGTTGGGTTCCCCTATTTGTTCAAAATAAAAATCCCCGTGTTACGCCACTGGGCTATGAAATGTAGAAGTAGCCAATTGCGCAAACTCGTTGCGCTGTCAAAATTATCTATTACCAAATTGATCTTACGTGCAGTTCGATTCTTTGTTGATTAGTGAATTTAAAAGCAAATCCATGAACAAATAAACAGGTAAATCAAATTTCGCGCTTTATTAAGCGTTCCTAATTGTGTTTTGTTTTAGATCGTTAATAGCGTCCCTCGCAGGCAAATGTTTTACTGGACGCTTCCCTCCAACATAACCTCAACTTAGATTTTACAATTTCTAGAACTCCTGGACCATTTTGACGCATTGCAAAACTGGGACCGGCTTCCTCTCATCAATCTCGTTCCCCGTGGTAAATTTCGTGGCTCTAGCACGCTTATTTGCTTGACATCACTAACCTTAACCTTACTTAGGCTGTGACTGGTTCCTCGGAGAGCTTCTCCTGCAGCTTGCGGCTGGATGCTGGACCTCCGGGATGCTGTAACTGCTGTGCTGGCCTCGTACACACCGGGCGGAACTGCTGACACCCTCACTCAGGCTCTGGACCCCCAATGAAGCCCGCAACTTGTGCTCGGAAAGCTGAACTGGTCTGCCGATCTTCTCGGAAGGTGATCACCGGAGAAAATTATTTTTATGTGGTGGATTTTCAAACCCACATTCACACATGTACACTAGGATCTGCTGATCAAGCCGGTATAATTTTTATTAATTTATTTTAATGTTAAATAGGATAAAAGTTAAATAATCTGGAGACACAATTTGGCTTGTCTTGAATTAATTTATTTTCAATCGTTTCTCCTCCCGTTCGTTAACAACAATTGCCTATCTGGCTACATAAAAACGGATGTTAACTGAATACAATGCAAATTCTTATAATCTAAATATACAAATTAATTAATAAAACTGTACATATTTTTATTTCTAAATTATTGTTTGTCCATGTTTGCAATTTATTTAAGTTCTAGTGCCACTCACAAAGTTTTAATTTAATTGTCTGTTCACTTGTGTCATTACACTGACTTATTTTTAAACACAAATTTTGTCTACTTCCTTTGGTGTGCTTTTCTTGCATTTTTTATAAAACCTGTCTTATTTTCGCCATTTCTTCAGATATTGCTGCTCCATTTTCTTATAGCCTTATTCGATCTATTATTGTGCTCTTTTGTACTGTATTGAACATTATGTCCTTTTTTCCTTTATTTTAAAAGTTCATAGAACTGTACTTAATCAATTGTACTGACATGTGAATTTAATTAACCTGCATGTAATAAATCCCTTTGGTGGAAGATTTGTTGAATTATTTGATTGGCTTTACATTGCACCAACCTAATAATTTACGTTAATTGACAAAACTGTGAATCCAACTTACGATTTGAGCTTTGTCTTGTTGCCATTTATTCTAAAGTATTTTTAGTTAATATCGGCAATGCTTAACCGATGTAATCATAAATTACAATTTCTAATATGACTTCTTGCAGTTGCCTGCTTACCCCAGCTCTGTACTTTTATTGACTTGCTTTAAATTATTGATTCTGCAAGCAGAGTTGTGTAACGGGCTAAAGACCATTTCAATATATATATGTATATATATTGTTATGTTTGTGATAACTCCACATTTTAACTAGTCATGACATCAAATGTTAACTCGACTTCCACTTTTACTCAAACCAGATATTGACAAATCTATTTTTACATTGACATAACTATTAATTAACTCACCAGAGTAAGTGCTGTTTTGTATTTTACTCTTTCTTTTATTGTTCGTTATTCAAAATGCTTGGATATTAATTACTAACACAAACCTTATCACTTATCCAGCTCACACTGCCAATATCCAAATACCACTGCTCCTACCCTCAAGATATCCGAAGTTCACCTTCTGCAACACCTACAGCTTATTCTTGTCAACCAACTCCAAACGTCCACAGAATCCAGCATTCGCTCCCCTCATCAAACGTCACTTTCACTCCAATATACTCCTGGTAAGTTTCAGCTTTATAAATGAATCTGATCTTATCTTGTTTATTCCTTAGATAGTCCTCTGCACTCAGCAAACCCCACAGAAGCCGCCCAATTCCAGTAGGCACTCCCACTAACCTCCTTCTAGATGAATGACCTCACTTCCATACGACCACCAATGTAACCAATGAATATTTAATTATGTGTCACCTTCACCAATAAATCCAATCTCCTCCAATTCGGTAGCTCTCTGGTTCTTTCTATTTAATTCACAGTAATAGACAATCTCTTCACTGATTGTTTAGTTTTAATACATTATTATTTCATTTTAATTTCTGCACCTCGTAGATTTTATGATAGCCTTTTTATTTGCATACTACCAAAAAATATGCAAATAAGGCATGAATTTCTAATTTTTATTGATCAAAATTAAACATTTCAAGATTATTTGTACATATTTTCATGAGTTTGTTTATAGAACTGACTAAACAAAATCTTTATCCCCATTAGATACAATTCTTCTTGCCCTCTTATACATTTTAGATATCCTATTATTACATGCTATCAATTCTTATTATTATAACAAATACATTTGTCAATTGTAACCTTGGCTGGAAACTTATTAATATTGACTGCAACCATCAAAATTTGAATACTCAATTGCTAATTATACCTCAAATTACCTTACTCATAGTCTTACTTAATTTTATCATTCTTATTGAACTTATCACCCAATCTTTATTAAACCCTTTAGAATTTGATTATAATTAACCTTCCAAATTTATCATTTCTATCATTCATATTTTAAAACTACCCCCTGCATATCACAACAATATATGTGTGTGTGTGTGTGTATTGAGTATAGATAGTCTATGTATTGTATTCTAAATAGCGTACTGTGTAATGTAAATAGCAAACAATAAACAAAAGGGCCATAGTTACGCCCGGAACTATGACCCTTATAAGGTCGGAGGAAGTAACTAATTATTACTCTCATATGGTCGGCGAGAATAACTATGACCCTCATAAGTTCGCCACCCCCAAACAAGGTACTGCCGAGGTGGGCGCTAATTGTTTCAGGCCCGTGAGCGAGAGTGATCTTGCCAAGGCCATGAATTTGACTAAGTCTAAGGCTGCCGGGCCCGATGGTGCGAACATAAGCCATGTCAGGAAGCTTCCCCCGCGCGTCTTCTTTTACTAATGAATGGCTGTCTCGCCTCAGGACATACCCCTAAGACCCTCAAGGCATGCCGTACCATTTTAATACCTAAGAAAGGAAACCTCAAGCTGGCAACCAATTGAAGACCAATAACCATAGGTTCTATTTTTATCCGGCTTCTGCATAAGATTCTTACCGAGCGTTTAAGCCAGCTTCCCCTTTGCCCTCTTCAAACGGGATTTACTAAAGCCGACGCTTGCATAAGCAATAGCATCCTCATGCAGGCTTTGATCAAATCTTACAGACCATTTCACCTGGTCACGCTCGATATCAGTAAAGCATTCGACTCCGTTGCCCACTCATCTATCGAACGTGCCTTAAACCGCTTCTGCGTTCACCCCGACCTGAGGAAATATATCTTAGAGTCTTACTCCGGCTCGCATACAGTAATTTCATGCTGCAAGAATCAAACAGCCCAAATCTCCCTCAGGCGCGGCGTCAAGCAGGGTAACCCATTGTCCCCTGTACTTTTTAATCTGATACTGGACGAAATGCTTGAAACCATCTTCAACTCGTCAGCTGGACTCTCCTTTCCCGACAGCAACTGCAAGCTCCCAGCATTGACTTATGCCGACGATGTAGTTCTTTTCGGTGCAACCGCCCTCGAAACGGAACACTTAATTAAAACTTGCAATTCCTTCCGCAGCGATAGGGGTCTAACCCTTAATGCCGACAAATGTAAAGCCCTCTCTTATGGCTTAGTCCCTAAGAAAAAGAAACTATATATTATCACAAAGGATTGTTTCCATATTAATAACAAGCCCATTAAGCAATTAGGCATCGATGGTTATTTCGACTATCTCGGCCTCAGATACGGTGCGATGGGCGTTCGAGTTTCGGATTACGACCTCCTCAAAGCATATTTACCTCGAATTCAGAAGGCTCCCTAAAACCCCCTCAAAAACTTAATCTTCTGAGGTTTTACCTCATTCCACGCCTGCTGCACACCTTGCAGGCCCCCACTATTTTTCAGCATGTGCTGAAGAGCTTTGACCGGCTAATTAGGGGTTCCGTTAAACGAATACTGAATCTCCCCCCCCCCCACCATCCCGTCCTCCTACCTGCACGCCAACTGCCGCGACGGCGGTATTGGCATTCCTTGCCTCACCGACCTCATTCCGTCAATAGTGCTAGGCCGGCTGCAAAGGATTAGCGATTCAGGTAGAGCCTTCTTTTTGGACGCCCTATGCTCGCCTTGGTGCCTCAAGTTCATCGACAACCTCGAAAGGCGTCTCACTCGCCACGGTAAGAATAAGGACAGGATCAGGACATGGTGGAATGGTGCCCTCCAGAACTCCACCGCGGGTAATGGTCTCAACCAAGGCAGCCATTCCAGCTCCAGCTCGTCATGGATATGCCAGCCCCCCACCTTCTGGAGTAGACGAGACTATACCAAGGCCGTCGCACTCCGCGGGAACGTCCTGCCCACTGTAGGGACTCCTTACAACCGTGGTCAAGCCGCCAAATGCCGAGCCGGTTGCAACCGCTCGGAAACTCTCTGCCATGTGCTACAGGCCTGTCCTGTGACCCATTGGCCCCGCATCAGGCGTCACAATTTCATCGCCTCGTCGATAGCCAGACCTGCGAGACAGAAAGGATGGACGGTCGATGAAGAACCAAATCTCTGGGGGACCGACCACATTAGGAGAAAACCGGACCTCATCATCCACCGAGACGGCATCCTGTACGTGACTGACGTCAGCGTGGTTTGGGAGGGCCCCCGCCTGCTTGAAGAGGCCTTTTGGGGAAAAGTCAACACCTACAATTCACCCGAATGCATTGAAGCCATACGAACTCGCTACAAACCTAAAGAGATCTACTGTCTGCCCTTCATACTAGGTGCACGCGGCACTTGGTGTGAGTTAAACAATGGGCTGTCGGAAAAGCTAGGCCTGGACAAGCGCCTCCCCGCCAGCCTCGTTCTAGCAACCATTAATGGACGCATTTCCATCCACAGTGAGTTCTCGCGTGTGGTGTGGCGTCGTGCGCGATCGGTAGCTCTTATGCAGTGAATTTACTCTCGCCAAGGGCTTCGGTGTGCTCCTTATTATTATTACTAAACATTTAACGCTCTACATATAGTTTACTACTTTCTAAGTTCTTAATAAGTCGATATTTGTAAGGGACGGCCCCTAAGCCGCAATGTTTATTTTTGAAATAAATTTATCTTACTCTCTTAAAAGTTATCCTGTGAGAAGGTGACTTGTTTATTGTGACTGTGTTAATTGTAGTTTTTGTGCACTTAGAAGCCACTGATGGTGTTCATAATAGCGTAAAATCAAAGCTAAGGGAACGGAGATTAACCCCTATTAAAGTTCCGTCGCTCTACACTGCATAAGTGCCAAAAATCAGTGATTTACATGTTTATTTATGTTCGAATTTTAAGTCCCATTTAACAATTTTGGAGCAATCCAGTGCGCATATAAATTATTACCGGCACCATTTGAATAGCCAAGAATCTTAGTCGCGGAATGAGCATTCACGAATGATTTTGTACACACGCATCCTGGTTACGGTGGAAACATTTACAATTTCCCTAAATACGCAAAGTTGGCGTTTCTGAAGGACTGCGAAGCACCAGAGGTATCAATTCCGTCTTACAAGACAACTTCGATGCACCTTCTATCCCAAGATGGCCACTATGGGGCTTTGCCCCCTAAAAATGGAAATCCATCTACCAGAAGCACAGAAGTGAGAAGAGGTTTTCCACCGCCAGCATCGATCGTCGAAGCAGTCCGGCAGGGAAGAGGCCGCCCGCATCGATCGCTGTACAAATTTATTCAATTAACAGCCCGCGTCGATCTTTGCATCTCCAGGCAGCGTAAAAGCAGTCCGCATTGATCGGTACAAAGTTCCAGCCACATAGCAGCCCACGTCGATCGTTGTCACTCTACGGAAGTGTAGAAGCGGTCCGCATCGATCGGTGTAAAGGTATTGGAATCCAGCCACATAACAGCCCGCGTCGATCGCTAGCACACTCCAGCAGCGTAAAAGCAGTCCACATCGATCGGTGCACATTTATTTTCACAGCAGCATTCGGGTGACATGCATCAGAAGAAAATTCAGCAACATAGCAGTCCGCGGCGATCGCAAGATTTTTAAGAGCATTATTCGTCACTTTAATCGCGAATGTTAAGGAATACAGAGTCTGCCTAAATCGCTACAGTTTACAACCAGCGCACTAACTCCTATCACCTACATCTTTAAAGTCACCAGTAGTAGTATTACCTTGAAAAAAGGCATTATTTAGAGGGATTTTCACCCAATTATTAAAAGGCCTCTAGATATTCAGAACACTTCCCCTCTCACCTTTTATAACCACCTACAATATGGAAGACCACGTTCACGTGTGCGTATGCATAAAACTAGAAAAAACCTCCAACACCAGGCACGTTATTATAAAGTTTATAAGGCACAGAACGTACAGCAGCCCCTAGACGACCACAAATGCCGAATTTGCATCAGAAAGTTTAACAGCTACGCTGGCTTAAGGCAGCACATGAGACAAGCACACGCTCCCGAATATAATGCGGGAGAAGAGCGAGCTGCGCGAGGAAGAGTGACAGCATGGTCACAGTTACAGCTGTTAGCCCTCGCGCAGGAAGAAACAAAGTATAAGGGACGTTCCTTCCTCAAAGATATGTCTGTTTTGTTTAATAAAAAGACGGAAAGTATAAAATATCAGAGGTCAACAAATTATAAACATCTGTTGGAAAGAATCCGGAGCGACTACGAGGAGGCGCCGGAGGAGCACAGTTCTGAAGAGGGCCCGAGGAGAGAGGAAGGCAGTAATCCTGAGTCACCGAATAGGACAAGGGAGAGTATGGGGGATGACGATGTGTTTCAGTCCCCCCAACCATCCACGTCGGGCACTGGAATTCAATACAGAAGCAGCCCAGCGCTACGAGCCGCTATCTCCACTTCTCAACCCGGACCTTCGAGGACGGGAGCATCCGACGACACCCCGCCAGGTAGAAACTTCGGAACCATATCACCAGGGCGAGTCCACCTTCTACACAACTACCTCAAATGGCCATCCAACCGACAACACAAGTACGCGATGCCGCCATGACAACAGCTGCAAATGAAAACACCATACCAAACCAAGAAGCCCCCCAGGAACATAATAGCGACGAAGTCTTCCGAGATTACTTTACTCAGAAGCTCCGTGCCGACTTTTTTAAATTGTGGCCCTGACATTAGAGCTGCCATTGATAACGCCGTTGGCCCCCTATACCCTAAAACCACTAGAAGGGGGGCCACATCAATCGCGAAAGGAGAGAGGTCGGACGTTACAAAGGGAAAGCGGCTGAAAGGGCACACATTTTCAAAAGAATGCAGCAGTTGTATAATTCAAACCAAGTGGAACTCGCCAACATCATCTTGTTGGGTAAAGATGTTTCAAGCAACAACAGCCCGACCCTAGAAGCCATTGAAGATCTTTATAAAGGATTATTCGAAATGGACCGACAGGTATAAGAGGAAGTAACGTCAGACATACCAGATATACCACCTAAACAAAACGATGTTGGTGCTCAGCTGTTCAAGCCGCTTACAGACGGCGAGATAGCCAATGCTATCGCCAGCACAAAATCCGATGCGGCTGGCCCCGATGGTCTCAACATCCGCCATCTACGTAAAATCCCGCTGGGTTGCCTAGGACTATATCTAAATGCTTTCTTGTACTGTGCCTGCATCCCAACAAAATCTATACCTTGTCGCACTATCCTCCCCCAAAGTCAGGTGATCTTACTAACAACAATAACTGGCGCCCTATTACCATAGCCTCCATCCTTGTCAGAATTACAAACAAGATACTAGCCCTGAGACTGTCCGGCCTGCCACTCTCCAAACTTCAGGCGGGTTTCAGGAGAATCGATGGATGTCTGGCAAACGGCTTGGTGATAGACGCAGCTATCAAGAACGCGAGGAGGAGGATAAGAGCTCATAATATTTTAACGTTGGATCTGAGGAAGGCCTTCGACTCCGTGCCACATCGAGCGGTGTCAGCTGCTCTACATCGTTTCCAAGTGCACCCAGGAGTTATCTCCTATATCGACAGTTCCTACGAAGGGTGCACCACGACCATTACGTGCATGGGGAAAACCACCTCCCCCATACGGATGGACAGGGGTGTCAACAAGGAGACCCTTTATCGCCAATAATATTTAATATGGTGATGGATGAGCTGCTGGCATCAGGGGAGGATCTGGATGCGGGATTACCAATAGATCAAGATGGGACGAAGATACCGGTATTGGCCTACGCAGAAGATCTTTTGATACTTGGGTCATCAGCGGGGTAGACCTCCATCCTTCTCAGGAAGTGTATCGCCTTCTTGGATCGGAAAGGACTCCCAATCAACCGCACTAAGTGTACGGCATTGTCGTTAGGAGTAGTGCCCAAAGTGAAGAAACTGTTTGTGGGAACAACATCCAAGTTCTACGTCAGAGGACCTCCGATACGCCAAGTTCAACCAGATGAACACTTCAAATATCTGGGACGGAATTATGGCTTTATGGGAGTGTACAAAGAGAATACCAGAAACCTTAAAGAACAAGCACCCAAGCTTATTAAATCTCTCTTGAAGCCACAACAGAAGTTGAATTTACTGAAGAAGTTTCTCATCCCAAAAGTTATATACATGTATCAATCCCCCACCATATCTAAAAAGGCATTACTAGGAGTTGATAATATCCTGAGATGGGGCACGAAAAGAATACTGCACTTGCCCAACCCCATCTCCAGTAGCTTCAATGCTAGAGATAGCGGTTTGGGCATTATGCCTATGGCGGACCGCATCCCTCAAATACTACTTAGCAGAATGAACAACCTTCGATGAGCGGAATTCCAGCATGTCACCCAGCTCCTCGATGGCGAGTATGGAAGAGGGATATGCCATCGACTGGGGAAGATCGGGACGCACGGGAAAACAGCCAAAGATATTAATAACAACTGGAGCCAGGCCCTCGAAAACTCTTTCTGTGGCAATGGATTACGACAGGGAAGCACATCCACAGTAAGGTCATCGTGGATAAGGAACCCACCTAAGTGATGGGGCGTAAGGGATTTCTGTAAAGGCATTCAACTGCGAGGAAACGTGATCCCCACCGCGGGCACAGCATACAACCGCGGGCTGGCAGCGAGATGCAGGGCAGGGTGCCAGAAAACAGAGTCCCTTTCTCACGTTCTGCAGGGATGCCCCACTACCCATTGGCCCAGAATTACGAGGCATGACGAGGTGGTCAGCCACCTCAGAACCATCGGCGAGAAGAAGGGTTGGACCGTCCACGTGGAGCCTAACATCTGGACGGCCAACGGAGAAAGAAAGAAGCCCGACCTCTTATTCAAAAAGGATGGCCACATAATAATATCCGATGTCGCTATCCATTGGGAGGGTCCAAGGGGGCTGGATGTGGCCTACGCGAATAAACAAGCGACCTATTCAGACGTCAGCCAGAGAAATATTGTGCTCGAAGAACAGATTCCCTATGTCCAAAATTGGCGCAGAAGATCAAGACGCCAAGCGCCTGGTGGACAGAACCATCTTTGGGAGTATTGTCATCCACAGCCAATTCTCCCGGTCCACCTGGTGCAGAGCACACGACCGTGACGCCCTTCGCAATACCCAGCAGCGAGGAGACTAGGCACTCAGAAGGAAATTAGAGTGCCCCATGCGCACAACCAACTACACGCTCCTTTTTATAATTATTGTATATGTATATGTGTAATTGTGTATATATATGTACGGGTCCGGCAGTGAAACCTAACGGTTTTTTAACGGGGGTAGTAGGCGGTAGGGATGTGTCAGGTGGTGACAGTTTGTCTCTTTCCGTTCTGTTGATGTGGAAGTTTAGTTGCAATGGAGCGTTGGACCAGTGAACACCGTGCGTTTTGCGTCGAGTTTCTTTAAAAATAACGATTCTGTGATTTTAACACAGCGGCAATTTTGTTTACGTTTTAATGTTCCTCCTCGTGGGCCGATTCCATCTCGAAACACTATTGTTTTGTGGGTTCGGAACTTTCGCAATACGGCTTTCGGAACAACAAGGAAACGAGGGGAATCCCACAGGACGGTAAGGTCACCTGCAAATATCGACGCTGTACGACTTGCTTTTGAACGGAGTCCCCAGCGATCAGTGAATCGTCATGCTCAGGCTCCAGGGATGTCCGATAGGTCAGTTCGGCGGATTCTTCATAAAGATTTGAGTTTTCACCCTTATAAAATTGCTGTAGTTCAAGAATTACATCATCAAGGTACCGTAAGAATGTTAGCTTTTGCAGAAACAATGTTAGGAATGATGAATAAAGACCCTGAAATGATTTTGTTGACATCAGACGACGCTCACTTCCATCTTAACGGTTGTATGAACAAGCAAAACTTTCGATATTCAGCAGCACATAACCTACAAGAGTTACATCAACGGCCCCTTCACAGCCCAAAGGTAACTGTCTGGGCTGCAGTCTGTAAGACAGGTGTCATAGGGCCCTATTTTTTCGAGGGGAACGGCCGTACTGTGACGGTTAATGCCGAGCGCTACCTGATGGTGATCCGTGACTTCCTCCTCCCTGAGTTACGTCACCGCCGAATTCCTCTTAGGACGGTTTGGTTTCAACAGGATGGAGCAACTGCACACACGTCGCATGCGTCTATGGCCCAGCTAAGAACAACATTTCCCGGTAGGCTGATCTCTCTTCGAGGTGACATTCCATGGCCAGCACGTTCTCCAGATTTGTCACCGTGTGATTTTTTTCTTTGGGGCTATCTTAAGGGAAAAGTGTATCAAGATGAGCCTAGAAATTTGGCAGAACTGCGAGAGAATATTCAACGGAAAATGCATGCGATCCCACGCCAAACCGTGGAAAGAGTGATGACTAACTTTACTAACAGACTTGAGCAGTGCAGAGAAAATGGAGGTAATCATTTGCGTGATGTTATTTTTGCCTCATAATCCTTTGTCGATTTATAACTTCCACTGTTACTCTTGTAAATAAAAGAACAATTAATAAAATATTACGTGTATTCATTGAATTATTCCATTTCAGAACCCGTCCGGTTTCATTGCCGGACCCTGTATTACCTCACTTTTATCGCGAAATTGAATTTTTATCATTATTGTACCTTGGATCTTAACATGGCTTATGAAGGAAATTAGAGTGCCCCATGCGCACAACCAACTACGCTCCTTTTTTATAATTATTGTATATGTATATGTGTATATGTGTATACAGTGTGGTCCATTAAGTGTGCAACAAATGGGACATTTTTTTATTAGTTGTAAAACCGAAATTTAAATACCGCCAAAAGTTAATGCATGTTCGATAACCATATCAAATGCCCTTAGAATGGCTTCAAGTCAAACAATATACAGGGCAGGACAAAAAATATGTAATTCGTCCAAGAATAAAGTTACCTTATTTAAAAAAATATAGCAAAATTTTATTGAGAAAAGTTGTTTAGAATCAAAAGTTATGCTCAAATACAAAGTCACGGCCTCCTATTCGAATTTTGATTCTTTTTCTTGTAAAATTTTGTATTATCCCCGTATGATACATATTTTTATTATTCTGATTTTATTAAGAGTTTTTCATATGTAAATTATTATTAGTAAAGCATTTGCCTTGTTAAAAAGAATATTTGCGAAATTCTAAAGTTCTGTTAAATATCGTTGCAACAAACATGAAGTGGACGCTTACCTAAAAAAATATAAATCCAAGTAAATTTTACAAATACGCTTCAAGTAGCTAAAAGTTATTTAAAAGGGATGTGGTTGTGGCTACTTTAAATACATATAAAATAAAAATAATAAAAATATGTATCATACGGGGGTAATACAAAATTTTCCAAAAAAGAATCAAAATTCGAATAGGAGGCCGCGACTTTGTATTTGAGCATAACTTTTAATTCTAAACAACTTTTCTTAATAAAATTTTGCTATATTTTTTGAAATAAGGTAACTTTGTTCTTGAACGAATTTCATATTTTTTGTCCTGCCCTGTATATTGTTTGACTTGAAGCCATTCTAAGGGCATCTGATATGGTTATCAAACATGCACTAACTTTTGGCAATATTTAAATTTCGATTGTACAACTAATAAAAAAAATTTCCATTTGTTGCACACTTAATGGACCACACTGTATATGTGTATTATCTCACGTTTATCGCGAAATTGAATTTTTATCATCATTGTAAGCCGATGGCAGGCTAAAGCCAAAATATTGTACTTAAATACAAACAAATACTCTAGCCTGTAACTATTAAATCGCTAACAGCGAAGACGAAGCTGCACCACATCGTATCCCTGGATATTCGTAAAGCATTCGACTCACTGTCACACCATCCAAACGCCAAGCAACCGCAACCAACTACAGAAGACGCCGAGCTCGAGCAAGACAGGCATGAGGTACCGGCTGACACCGAAGAAGAGGCCGCTTTCAAGCAATTCTTTAAAAAAATGCTCATCACAGACGGCCTTCACGACATCGATAGGGACCTAATCAAATTGGTTCTCCTAGATGAGATAGCCAAAACTCAATGGATAGATAAGCTATCAGGCGAGCTGATTGCGCTCGCAACTCAGGGGCGTGGAAGGAGTGGGGGCTCAAGGAACCGCCCTGTCGGCACCAACGACAACCAAACAACCAGGCTCGAGCGTAAAAAATAAGGACTCCGTCCGCGCTTGGTGGAGCGACTCCCTCCAGCGCTCCACATCAGGAAACGGCCTGGCCCAAGGCAGCCATTCCAGTTGCAGTTCCTCCTGGGTATACCAACCACCAGCCTTCTGGTCTGGCCGGGACTTCACTAAGGCCCTCGCACTCCGTGGCAATGTCCTGCCCACCGTAGGGACCCCCTACAACCGAGGACAAGCAGCAAAATGCCGGGCCGGCTGTAGCAGGTCGGAAACACTATGTCACGTGCTGCAAGCCTGCCCCATGACCCACTGGCCCCCGTATCCGCCGACACAACTTCATCGTCTCCTCGATCGCCAGGGCCGCGAGGCGGAACGGCTGGACGGTGGATGAAGAGCCAAACCTGTGGGGCGCTGACCACGTCAGACGCAAGCCGGACCTAATTATCCACAAAGACGGCGTCCTGTACGTCAGCGACATCAGCGTGGTCTGGGAGGGCCCCCGTCTCCTCGAGCACGCCTTCTGGGGAAAAGTCAACACATTTAACTCGGCTACTTGTATCGAGGCTATAAAAACTAAATACTATCCCAGTGAAATATACTGTCCTCCGTTTATTCTAGGTGCGCGCGCCACTTGGTGCGATTTACACAACGGGCTGCTGGAAAAGCTTGGCCTCGACCAGCGCCTTGCCTCCAGCCTCACTCTTGCAACCATCAAGGGTAGCATCGCTATTTGGCGCCGCGCGCTGCCGGCTTCGCGAGTGCGTTGAGTGTGCACACGTGCCGAGGACTTCTGTTCGCTCTCTTTTTGTTTTTAATTTAAGCATGTATCGCCCTCCACCTTGTAACCTATTATACCGATGGGGCCACAATTATATATAACAGCAATAAGATAACATGAACAAGAAGATAACACGTATTGCTTGAGTAAGAAAGAGATAGACATAGTAGCAAATATTCGAGAAGGCTTGACTCTTAATTTAATTAAGACATTTGTTAACTAAACGTGCCTACCAATATAATTTTTTTGTATGGCCATCTCTTTCTTACTCAAGCGTTCTATTGGCTTGTTCATGTTATCTCATTGCTGTTATACCGTGCGTCCACGAGACTACGCACCATGGCGCTGGAGTGATGCTAGTTTATTTTAAAGATCTACTCTTCCAGTGGCAATTGAAACGGTTGCTAAGCATTGACCATTAAAATTGAATTTGCAAGTAACAAATAACGTGCCTTCGAATGTTTCTGAATGGCCATGGCTATACAACGTATGAATAGTATGTTGGTGGCACTGTAAGTCTATGTCAAATTTGAGGTTAGCAGGTTGGGTTTTGCGTCAGTCTGTGTCAAAACTGACGCAAAACCTAACCTGCTATCATCGAATTTGACACCATATGTCAAGTTGAATACGACTAATCGTATTGCCATAGAAAAATAAATATAATAGGGTTTGTCGTTAAGCTGTTTTCGTAAAAGCAAGAGCTGATCTTTGGGATAAATTAACGTTGCTCTGATTCCATGGTGCAAAACCCTGTGGACACACGGTATATAATTATGGCCCCATCAGTATATAGTTCTGTACTTTGCGATATTTGTAAGGGACGGCCCCTATGCCGCAATGTTTATTGTTTCAATAAATCTATCGTAGCCGGTAACTATTAAATCCCTAAGAGGGAAGACGAAGCCAAACACCATCCAAACGTCACGCAACCGCAACCAACTACAGAAGACACCGCGCTCGCGCAAGACAGGCATGAGGTACCGGCTGACACCGAAGAAGAGGCCGCTTTCAAGCAATTCTTTAAAGAAATGCTCATCACAGACGGCCTTCACGACATCTATAGAGACCTAATCAAATTGGTTCTCCTAGATGAGATAGCCAAAACTCAGTGGATAGATAAGCTATCAGGCGAGCTAATTGCGCTCGCAACTCAGGGGCGTTGAAGGAGTGGGGGCTCAAGGAACCGCCCTGTCGGCAGCAACGGCAACCAAACAAGGCTCGAGCGTAAAAAATGCGGTGGAGCAGCTGCAGAAGGATCCTTTAAGTATAAGCGTACTCAAGAGTTGTTCAAACTCAATAGAACACAGTTTGCTAACAACATCCTCGACGGAAAGTAAGACGGAGACGATGAGCCCCCACACATCGACACGGTCTATGCCCATTACAACCACATCTTCGGAGAGCCGGGCTTTGGAGACGAGTAGCCGATCGTGACAAGACCCGCAGCACAGAGGCGACGACGCTTTTTAGACCACTAAGCACAGACGACCTCCAATGGGCCACCAACACCACAAGATCAGAAGCAAAATGCCCCGACGGGGTAAGCATATTTGCGATCTAGATAATACCAGCAGTTAGACTGCAGGTGTTGCAGAACGCGATCTTTTATACCGGCTACACTCCCCCAACTTTCAAAATATGCCGGACCATACTTATTCCAAAGGATGGTGACACCAACAACGTGGCCAATTGAAGGCCAATAACAATCGCTTCTATTCTGGTAAAGCTGCTAAACAAAATTATCGGCAAAAGGCTCTCCGCCATACGTCTTTCCGAGAGCCAATCGGGTTTCGTCAGGCTGGATGGTTGCCTAGCTAACAACCTCATCCTCCAAAGCGCAATCAAGACGAACCGGGCGCAGATCCAAAAACACCACATTTTGGCACTCGACGTGAAGAAAGCGTTCGACTCCGTTTCGCACAAGAGCGTGGTGAGGGCGCTGAGACGGCTTGTCTGTCCACCCAGGGGCCATCCCTTATATGGCCAACTCGGACGCCCAATGTTCCACCACCATCACCTCCTGCAAGAGCAGCACCCACCCATTCCAATCAGGAGGGGAGTTAAACAAGGGGACCCTCTGTCCCCCTAACTTTTTAATATAGTACTCGAAGAATTCCTGTGTGCCATGCAAGACCTTCCCGCGGGAATCAATATCGGTGCTGATGGAGCCAAAATCAACTCTCTATCCTACGCCGACTTTTTTTATCCTCTTTGGAAAAATTGTCGGCGAGGCACAAATCCTTTTGAACAAAGTCGAGGCATTCCTAAGAAAGTGCGGCTTGCAACTAAATGCTTTAAAATGCATGGCCGTGTCAGCGTTCGTAGTGCCCAGAAAGAAGAAGCTGTGCATTAGATCCCTGGAGCGATTCGTGATTGGAGAACACCCGATTAGACAGATCGGGGTCGACGATGTATATCATGTCATTATTCTACTCAGTCTCCCTCTCTTTTAATAAACTCGTGCCATCTTTCCGGAAGTTTCTGTATTCCACGAGAAAAAAATTCTTTTGAGTGCTATCATACCCATTTCGGAACAATTTCGATGACTTCTTCATTACAATGAGGTATTTTTCTCCTAGAAACGCTTTTAAGGGTTCAAACAAATAGACTGCTTGGATGCGTCCACTACAGGAAACGGCCTACACCACGGGAACAAAGACGGAAGAAGTGGGGCATGGATCGGAAACCCCCCACCCTACTGGAATGGACAGGATTATGTGAAGGCGGTACAATTAAGAGCAAACGTCCTCCCCACCAAGGGCGCCCCCTACATAAAAGGGCCCGCAAGTAAATGCCGTGCCGGATGCCAAAGAAGGGAGACTCTGTGCCACGTCTTGCAGGCGTTCTCGGCGACCCACTGACCCCGAATTAGGTGCCACGACTTCGTGGCGGCAAGATTGGCCTCAGCTGCGTCTGCTAAAGGCTGGTCAGTGGAAGAGGAGCCAAACATCTGTGGGATGGACGGCATCCGCAGGAACCACGATCTCCTCTGCACGAAGGGCAACCAGGTAATAATCTGCAAAGTGGGAATTAGCTGGGAGGGACCCAGGAACCTGGAAATAGCCTATACTACGAAACTCAATCCCTATACTACCCAGCCATTCCTGCAAGCACTAGAACATAAATACCCAGACAAGAAGATCGGGATATCTCCACTTATCCTTGGAGCCAGGGGAATCTGGTTCAGGAAAAACGACGTCCTCCTGGATACCCTTGGACTCCGCCGCGCTTCATCGTCCTCGCTGATCTTGGGAACCATTAAGGGATCGATAATCACACACAGTGAGTTTAGCCGGATGGTGTGGAGAAGGCTCAACGAGCAACGATAGTGTGTGTTCCCAAACGCGGAGTGCGTGCCGACCAATACGAGGCTCTCAGTCGTTCCGTCCCCGAGCCTCTCGTTTAAAGTTTAGTGCGGCCGACTATGGCGGCTTTGCCATATAGTGCGCGAGTTTCTACCTCTAGCTCAGCCGCTAACACCGCTACTCTGTATTTTAGTATTGTTGTATTTCTGCATTCTTGTAAAACTACATTTTATACCTATGTCGCATGCTACTTTTGGGTCGATATGTTAGCGCCCGCATGCGTACTAAATCAAAACTAGTCCTTCTCTGTTTTCTTAATTTGTTGGTTCTGTTAATAAAGGTCTAATGCGCAATAGGATACTACTGTAATCACAAAAGTCAACTATATATTTATTTAATTAGATTATAACATCGATTCACTTTTAACATGTTGTATATGTCCCAATTATATTTTTATATAGTTATACATGTTCGCTATTCTTTTAACGTGTCATGCCTGTAAATATTATATTTTAGTTGTCCCACTGTGTAGTTAGTAGTCCCTACTTTGTGAACGTTCTCGTTCGATAGTTTTATACCTGCATGTACTCTTATCATAAATTAATTTTAATTAGCACTTTGCCCACCGAGCATGAGTCGCTCGGAGGCTGTTGAAGCGCATATTCGATAATGCATTAACGTACTAACATAGTATATTTATCATATTACCCATTGCCATAATGTATCCTTGTGTAAACCCGCCAAACGGGCTGCAGCGAACTCTTTAGTAATATTTCGTTGCCCTCTTTTTGTTATTATGCCATTGTAAGGGACGGTCCCAAAATTCCGACATGCATGTAATTTTTGAATAAATGCCATTTTATAGCCGGTAACTACTAAATCCCTAAGAGCGAAGACTAAGCCGCACCACATCGTATCCCTGGATATTCGTAAAGCATTCGACTCACTGTCACACCACTCCATCCGTAGAGCTCTACAGCGCTTCGCCATTCGTCCTGGAACTATTACTTACATTATGAACTCCTACAACAGCTGTACCACCACCGTTAGCTGCTTCAAGAAGTGTACTCCAAGCATCGCTATTAGGAGAGGGGTCAAACAAGGAGACCCTTTATCACCGGTGCTATGATGATGGACGAACTACTGGAGACGCTTCAACATCTTCCCGCTGACCGTGACAGTGGGTGAGAGTGATGTGAGGATCCCTGCATTGGCCTACGCGGCGACTTGCGTATCTTCGGCTCAACCGTTGGAGAAACTCAACAACTTTTAAAAAGAATCAAAAGCTTTCTGGCGGACAGGGGATTAAACCTGAAAGTGAAAAAATGCGTGATACTGTCTGCCTTAGTCGTCCCCAAACAAAAAAAACTATGCATTGGAACCGTGCCCAAATTTTACATCGACGGGCAACCCATTAGACAACTGGGCATAGGAGAATGGTTTAGCTATCTTGGGGCCCGTTATGGACCATTTGGCGTTGAAACTGCCGATATCAACGACATAATAAGACAACTAACAAGGATTGAGAGGGAAGCCCTGCTTCCTTATCAGAAGCTTTTTTTAATCAAACAGTACCTCGTGCCTAGAATTCTGCACAGATTGCAGAATTTTAGCATATACAGAAAAACTACTCAATGTAGATAAACTGATACGCAGGACTATTCGGAAATGTTTAAAAATCCCTAAAACCACCCCGAATGCCTACGTGTATGCTCCGAAGAAGGAGGGCGGTATCGGCATCACCTGCTTTACAGACACCATCCCGAAGCTGCTTGCTAAAAGAGCCACTTCCCTCCAAACCAACCCATCGTTTTATGTCAAAGCAGTCCTGGAGTCCTGAGTGGACAATACGAATGATAAACAAACTCCAAAGGAAAATGTGTAAAAATGGCCAATCTAGCAGCCAGGTTCGTTCATTCTGGGCGAACAAGCTCCAGGACTCCACTTCCGGCAATGGCCTTCGCCAAGGGAACTTTTATCAGAGCAGCAGTGGCTGGATAAACAACCCTCCTCCATTCAGGAAAGGCGGCGAATACATCAGGGCCGTCCAGCTGCCCGGTAACGTATTGCCCACAGTGGGAACCCCTTACAATCATGGGGAAGCAGCAAAATGTCGAGCTGGCTGCTTTAGAGTAGAATCGCTGTGTCACGTACTCCAAGCCTGTCCCGCGACCCACTTGCCACGAATTCACCGGCATGATTTTGTAGTGAACTAGCTGGCAGAATTAGCCAAAACCAAAGGGTGGTCGGTGGAAGTCGAGCCCTACATCTGTGGGACTGACGGAGTACGGAAGAAACCAGACTTAATTCTACGGAAACTGGAAGAGACGGTGATATGCGACGTAGGAATTCACTGGGAAGGCCCGCGCAGCCTGGATGTCGCCTACGAGGCGAAGATTGCTGCTTTCATCGCATCTGGAAGGACAAGATACCCTAGCACCAACATAATTGTTGCGAAAATTATCATCGATGCGCGGTGAACATGGTGCCGCCTTAACGGAACTTTAATAAAAAAAAAAGATTGTCGTGAAATATAGTTTAATTAAAGTTTGATATGAAATTTTAAACAAATAGACGTTTCGCCATTTTTGATGGCTTCATCAGTAATATTATGGATTGTTACACATTAGATATTTAATACATTCTGAAATAAAAACAATAGGATTAGCGAACAATACATTTTTTCCTCAAGTATGTGTATTGTTTTTATTTCAGAATGTATTAAATATCTAATGTGTAACAATCCATAATATTACTGATGAAGCCATCAAAAATGGCGAAACGTCTATTTGTTTAAAATTTCATATCAAACTTTAATTAAACTATATTTCACGACAATATGTCGTTTGTTTGACTAATTAATTAAAAAGATTGTTTTCGTTCAATGTATTTTTGACAAATTTTTTAATATGTATTTTTGGCCACTTTTTTAATATGTAATCTGTTGATTTTTTTAATATGCATTTTTGCCCACTTTTTTATGTAATCTGTGACATATAATACTGACCGACTTTTTTTTAATATGTAGTTTCTGTCCGATTTTAGAATTGTGGATGTCCTATTTTAGATTGTGCTTTATTTTTGTCCGTTTTTTCCAGCACTTATAGCTTCTTTTTTAAATATTATAATTTGCGCACTTTTATCATTGGTATATAAATCAACATGTTTTTGTAAGGGATGGCCACAAAATGCCAAATTGTATTTTATCGAGCAATAAATATCTATATCAGCCGGTGAAGGCCGGTGAGAAGAGCTTGTGTGCCCCTGCGGCGCGAAATACAAAATTCGTAAAAGCCTGCGCCGGCACCAGAGGCTTCGTTGTGAAGCCCCACGCACGCTCGACGGTACAGAATGTCCACTATGTAATAGAAGATTCAATAGCTTTGGAGGGACGCGACAGCACCAGCGACTGGCCCATCCAGTCGAATATAACCAGGAGCTGGAAGGGGTTGCTTCCACTTCCAAAGTTAGAACATGGACCCAACTAGAAATTCTTTCGTTGGCCCAGGAAGAAGCCAAGTATACAGGCCGAAACGTCAACATCGACATGGCTAGAATCTTCAACAGAAAGGTGGATAACATAAAATTTCAGCGCAAACAACCGCAATATAAGACCCTTCTGGCACAAGTGATTGCCGACTACGGTGAGGCAGGCCTGACACTTCCACCGAAGAAGAGAACCAGTCGGACATGGACACTAGTGCACAGTCGTGCCGAAGAAACAACACACCCCTGCTTTTCGAAACGGGAGTCAAGGATAGTGAAGAAGACGAGCCATCTTGCAGATCCCCTACTGATGGCCCTCTGCAAACGACTATTTCGCAGCTTCTCCCACTACGCCTGTTGAACCTCCTGATGACCCAGACCCCCTGCCAACGACAGCCACCCCCAACAATGACGAACTTTTTAAGGATGTCTTCCTCGATCTCCTCTCCTGCGCACACATAACAGGAATCTATAAGGATCTAATAAAATTGATCCTTATAGATCCAAATCCTGAAAGAGCCCCTAACCAGAAAAAATCGAGGGAGAGGAGTTGAGCTACCAAAGCATCTAAATACAGAGGGATGGCTGCCGCCACGGGTTTCGAATTCAAGAGGAATCAAGAATTGTTTCGAAAAAACATGTTGCAATTAGCATCTAACGTTCTGGATGATATAAAAGCCGGGGTGAGACAGGATTCGCCCGAGGTGAATTCAATCTTCCAACACTACCAAACTATCTTCGGAACACCCGGAGCAAAAGACAATGCCCCCATCACCTCTCTACCAGCGGAGATCGAGCCCTGGAACGAAATATTCACCCCTATCTCACTGGAAGACATCCAATAGGTTATCAACACAACCAAATCTGAATTCCACGGCCCCGACGCACAGTGGTTCCAAATCCCGAAAACCTGGTCACAAGTCAAAAATTTAAATAATTTCCTGCTTAATTTTTAATACGGAATTTAATAGAGAAGGCATTTCTCCTCACGGTGGATAATGGGGAGGAAGCCGTTGTACCTAGGCGATGCTGGCACGTAAAAAATAGAGCTATAACGTACTAGCGCAATAAGTGTTATTACGGCGAACATTTAATTTAATTCAAGTGCTCGTTTTCAATTTTGTCAATAGGGGGGTGTTCCTGGAGGTGTGTATGATATGTTTTTATCATAATTTGTTTTTAATTAATGCGCATCGAAAAACATTTGAAAAGTTAGGTTGTGACACTTGGCCCTGATTATAAAGGGTGCTAAAATTTACTTCCAGCGAGCAGCTCAAAAATCGGAGATAGGTTCAACTGTTCACTCAGATATACCTTAAATTAGCAAATGCACCAGAGATTTATCTCAAACAAGTTTATTCTATATAACTAATGTACAAACTCAAAATGCATGCAAAATCGAGTAGAAATAAAATGTACATTTTGAATAACTGAAAAAAATACAATAGCGCGGTTCTCGGTCCCTGTGATGACGGCAACCAATCCTACGCCCTTGCACGCCTTGCGGACTGCTCTCATGCGGCGCCTTTCCAGGAGCCTCGGAGTTTCTCGGGTCTCTGACTTGTGGTTTGGCTGCCGCGACGCGATGGGTCCCCTGTCAGTTTTTGACCGTGCCGGATTTCGCTACTGTAAACAATAACAATTAAGACTGTTTGCACTATTTCTTACACGGTTTGTATAGCTACAATTGTTGTTAATATGCCGCGGGAGATTCGCCGCAAAGCGGGGAATTCTGGGCCAAGGCGGAGTTCGATTCGCGAACGTAACGTGGCCTCGAAGCCGGTAACCTCGAATAATACTCATGTGCTTTCGGGCCCCTGTAAAGATGCTATTAGCAGCTCGTTCCCCAGGTCTCAGAAGCACCCAGGTAGGTCGTTCGCTATAATCTCAATAATTAATACAGGTAGAACTGTTCGCATAGCTTGCAGCTTTTAAATTCTGCTACCAGCAGCGAAGTATTGAATTTAAAATACAAGGGCAGCTGGGATTTGAATATTTCGCTGTTTATTGCCGGCTCGCAAACGGATTTTGATACGGGTTCGTGGGAGGATCTCGCTGGCGTTTCAGACGTCTTTTCTGGACCGCTAAATCTAGCCAGCTATCGGTATTTCACAGGAAATTTTCGTTAGTGACCTAGACGTCCTATTCCAGACCGCTAGGTCTAGCTAACTGTCAGGGTTTAATTAGCCAGTGGGATTTTAACGGGGAAAGCGAGTTAATGACCAAGATGTAATATTTCAAACCGCTAGATCTAATTAGCTTCGGAACAGGTTCTCGGGGCTCTGGCGGAGACGCTGGGAATCTCTCAGGAGGATCTCTCTGGAAGGGAAAAATCTCTATCTAGGACAGTCTCGGAATTGGAATCGGAATCTGAATCTCCTCGAAATGAGCTCTGCAACTGCTTTTATATGCCTTGTAAAGTTCCTAGGTGGGGAGACGGCGCGCGGCTTACCTTTGTCCAGCGTCTTTATCTCTGGTGGAACGTCGGCCCACGCTTGCTTATCTCCCTGGGACACGCCATGGTTCTTGATAACGCTAGGTGGGCGATATACAAATTTGAATATATTATTTAATATTGGATTAACTGAATTTATACGGAAGCTAGCGTTACAAGGTATCCGCGAGATTCCGCGTAGTTTGCTATTTGAATATAAAGGCGAAGGTGATTGATTAAAAATATTCAAAAAACAGCTGCTACTATCTGCTATTCTCGTTTTAAACAACATTGCTGCAGTAGCGAGCAGCTAAACTGTACTGATTAGAAATGAGTTAAATATTCTTCACACAAATTACTTTAAGATGCGTAGAAACAAACTGGAAACTATTAAATTAGCAAATTTAATTTTCATTTTTTCTGGCCCACCCGATTAAATATACAATCAAATATGAAAATTAGAAAATAGTAATTTATTATACAAGACGATAAAGTTAAATTTTATCCACGAGTGAATCGTTTAACGTCGAGACGAAGTCGAGACGTTAATGATTCAAGAGTGGATAGAAATAACTTTATCGTCGTGTATAATACAATATTTTTTTCTATAGCAAGAACTTATATATTTAATAAGAAAATAAGGACAGTCAATGACATTTCAAAATGTCAGTAGCTAAATTGGGTTGCTACGATAATACGAAGCTGTCATATTTAATTCAAACAAAAGTTAGAAAATTAAATTACTTTATCTATCCTTGATGTTAAAGTGCTACTTTATCTACCCTTGCTGTTAAAGTAAAACTTGACCTTTTGTTTTGAGTTGATAAAAGCACACTTTAACATGTGCTATAGAAAAAAAGTTAGTTATTAAATAAATTTAAAACAATTATTATGGTCTAACAGGGCATGTATGAAATAAATGTTCAACTCAATATTTGTATCGTAGGATCACAATCGTCCGAGTACCAGTACACTCGGAAACAATTTTTTTCCATAATAAAGGACTACTTGCAGTTGAACTTAAATGAACAACTCACGATTTTGGAGAAAAACTTCTCTGAAACGAGGAAGATGTTATTCAAAATACATACTGACGAGACACAAAATATGAAAGTGTTGCTTTCAAAATTTAAGTTGAAATGGTGAGAATCCTGTATAATAACCTCTCGATTCTTCGAGATAAATGAGAGCTGGTTGAACACTATAATTATCGCAGTGAGTGTTGTATATATGAAACATTAGATTCTAGAATTTTTAAATGCCACATCCCCTTAAACGTTCCGTGATGATTTTATTAAACAAGGATGAACTCAATTTCGATGGCAACGCAATTATTTTTTTAAATATTTTCTTACAAATGTAAAATCTTTCAATCCAAGTGTTTCGAATTTGTAATTTGTTTCAATTATTTTCGGAAATTTTGATGTAATACATGTAAAATAAATATCATATAGAAACATAACATAAAATATATATAATTTGAAAATACAATATACAATATGTATAATATAAAAATATAATATTAAATATACAGGGTGATTCATAATTAGTGAATCAAACTGAAATGGTAGATTCCTCATGCCAAAAGAAGATTAAAAGTCTATAATGTGCGTAGTGATCTTTGAGTTTTACTATAATATCCGCTCAACTTTAATCCTGATGGTGGATTTTTTCACAGGTTCCAAGGAGGAGAATATCATTATTTTAAGTAAAAGAACATTATTTGACGTTATATTGTCGTCTACTTCACACAAATTTGAGGACCGATGTGAACATTGCTGGCACATGTATCGAATGTTACTAATTGCCCGCCCGAAGCTCATCAAATAATTAAGCACAGCTCTCCCATTTTACATCTGACTTTAAAATCAAGTGGAATGCTGCCAAATCAAACAAGACAAGATTTCTTACTCAAAACCAAAACTGGGTTGATAGCAATATTATTTTTCCACTGTACGTAAATCCGATTCCGTCAACTTCGGGTGGGCGGCCTTTGGTTGATTTTCTTGAAAGCAGTGAACATTCTAAACGCAGAAAAACTGAAAAACTAAGGTCACAAGCAAGCGCTTCTCAACTGGTATATGCCGCTCAAATGAGTCTTAGTGAAGGGGGAGAAGTGGATGCTGCGACTTTAGTCAAAGATATTAAGTTTTCTACACCAAAACGGGCTCATAAGTATAGAAAAGCTTACAAAATGAGTGAAAGCAAATTAATCCCGCTTTCTAGCGACCAAGCTCTATCTGTACTAATTGAGGCACAACTTACAAGACAACAGTATGAAGTAATAAGAGTAGCAGATAAGCAAAGATTCCCTTCTTACAAAAAGATTCAAGAAGCAAAGAAGCACTGTTATCCTGAAGAAACAGCCATTACAGTAACAAAAAAGAGCGCTGCTGTAGGGTTGCAGGCTCTACTGGATCACACAGTTACGCGAATTGTGAAAGTGCAGAAAGAAGTTTTACAAACACTTTCAAAAGAGCAACTTAGTAGCTTAATGTTACTGTCCAAGTGGGGGTGCGATGGGAGTTCAGGACAGTCTACATAAACAAAAATTTGACGACGAATTAGATTCAGATTCGAGCATCTTCCTTACTTCTTTTGTGCCACTCCAGCTTATAGCTAGTGAACCTAATTCATCCAGCAAAATAATTGTATGACAAAACCCCGACCGTCTTCTCCTCGGTATTGTCGTCCGATTAGGCTCCAATTTGTACATGAAACAGCAGATATTACAATGCAAGAGAAAGATTATATAGAAACTCAAATTAATCAGCTTGTTCCAACTTCAGCTAGACTTGAAGAAACGGAAATCTTTATTACACACACTTTACAATTTACAATGATAGATGGTAAAGTTTGTAATGCTGCATCCTCCACAACCTCTACACAAAAATGTTATATATGTGGTGCTACCTCGAAGACGTTTAACAATATAGATTTAATGTTGAAGCAGAAGGTAGGTACTTCAACATTCCGTTTCGGTTTATCTTCTTTGCATGCCTGGATACGCTTCTTCGAGTGTTTATTGCACGTGGCATACAAACTGCCTATTAAAAAGTGGCAGGCTCGTGGAGAGGATAATAAGAGAATCGTTGCAGAAACGAAAATAAAAACATTCAAGCTGATTTTAAATCCAAGTTGGGTCTTATAGTAGATCGGCCGAAACCCGGTTTTGGTAGTAGTAATGATGGAAATACAGCCCGTCGATTTTTTGAAAATACGGAACTTTCATTCACTATTACGGGAATAGACATAGAAGTTATAAAAAGATCTAAGGTAATTTTACAATCAATATCGAGTGGATACAGTATAAATATACCAATGTTTGAACACCTAAATATAAATGTATAGATTTTATTAACTTTTTTAATCGCCAGAATATAGGAATTCGAAATTTCAGAATTTTACTAAGTACTTTAGATTTACACCCCCCCCCCCCAGGACAACCCTCTTTCATCGATGGAATTTTTTTCACTATTTTTTCCATAATTTGGCGGTTGAATTCTATATGAATCCGAAAATTCAGATTTTTTTAAGTACTTTATATTTCCACCCTCTAAAAACAACCCTCTTTTTCAAAGAATTTTTTTTCATTATTTTTGCTGTAATGACGAGATTATTTTGGACCAGTTTTATTACTTTTAGAGTTTTGGCCAACTTTTCGGGGCCTTTGCCCCACTGTGCGGCGGACTGAAGATCACACAAGTAAAGAAAATTCCAGTCAACCGACTTCTAGTACTATTCAATGCCATCTACTGCATCGCGCACACTTCTCCACTCCTTAAAGAATGCAGAACAATCTTAATTCCCAAAGAAGGTGACCCAAAGGACGTAAACAATTGGCGTCCCATTACAGCGGCATCAATTCTAGTGCGCCTGTTAAATAAGATATTGGCCAAACGACTGTCGCTCTTACCCCTCTCTTGCGGGCAGTCAGGCTTCATCAAAGCCGATGGTAGCTTCGCCAATAACCTTCTACTCCAGGCCACAATCAAGTCTCTACGAGCGAAGACGAAGACCCATCATATCGTCTCCCTAGACATCCGAAAAGCTTTTGACGCACAACTCCATTCTCAGAGCGCTGAATCACTTTACCGTCCATCCGAGAGCCATATCCTACATCATGAACTTCTACTGCAACTGTACGACCACCATCAGCTGCTTCAGGAAGAGTACTTCGAGCATGGATAAGAAGAGGGGTCAAACAAGGCGACCCGATGTCCACGGTGCTATTCAACCTTGTGATGGACGAGCTAATGCAGGTATTTGAACATCTTCCTGCAGGTGTGACAGTGGGGGAAAGTAATATGAAGATCCTAGCCCTAGTCTATGCCGATGACCTGATCATCTTTGGGTTATCCGTCGACGAAACTTAACTACTGTTAAAAAGCGTCAAGAACTTTCTCGCAGACAAGGGCCTGGAATTAAATGTACGGAAATGCGTGGCTATGTCCGCATTAGTCGTACCAAAACAAAAAAAACTATGAATCGGAACTGTGCCTAAATTCTACGTCAATGGGGAAGCCATCAAGCAACTAGGCATGGGTGAGTGGTTCAGATACCTTGGTACCCGATATGGTGTCGGAGTAGAAACCGCCGACGTCAACGAGATGGTAGAGCAACTGTTAAGGATCGAGAGAGCAGCCCTGCTACCCCATCAATAGCTTGTTCTAATCAAGCAGTACCTCATACCGAGAATTTTGCATAGATTGCAAAATCTCAGTATATATAGAAAAGCCCTACTTAATGTTAGCAAACTAGCACGCACAACCGTTCGTAAATGTCTCAAAATACCTAAAACCACCCCCAACGCCTATTTTCACGCCCCGAAGAAAGAGGGTGGTCTCGGCCGTACTTGCTTTACGGATGTGATCCCAATGCTGCTTGCAAAAAGAACAATAGCCCTGCAGGGCAATCCTTCTTTCTACATCAGAGCGGTCTTGGAGTCTGATTGAACGAGAAGAATGACCGCGAAATTCCAAGGAAAAATGTGCAGAAACGGGCAGACCAGCAGCCAGGTCGCTTCTTCTAGGCCAACAAACTCCAGGAATCCACCTCTGGAAATGGCCTCCGTCAAGGGAACTTCGACCAGAGTAGCAGCGGGTGGATCGACAACCCCCCACCCTTTTGGAGAGCGGGAGACTACATCAAGGCCGTCCAGCTGCGAGGAACCATCTTGCCCACAGTTGGAACACCATACAATCATGGCCCGCAAAATGCCGTAACGTCTGCTTTAGGGTTGAGTCATTATGTCACGTGCTCCAAGCCTGTTCTGCGACCCACTGGCCACGAATTCATAGGCACGATTTTGTCGTCAATCAGATAGCTGAGATGGCCAGAGGAAAAGGGTGGTCAGTGGAAGTCGAGCCGAAGATACGCGGGACAGACCGTAGTTTGCGACGTGGGGGTGCATTGGGGAGGCCCACGCAGCCTGGAGGTCGCCTACAAGGCGAATAAATGAGTTCAAGATACCCGAACACACGGATAAGTGTAGCGCCTATTATAATCGGTGGGCGCGGAACATGGTGCCGCCTCAATGGAACTTTTATCAACAAAATTGGTGCCGCGAGTGATACACCGAGACGACTAGTTACGGCGGTGATTAAAGGTTCAGTAATAACACACAGCGAGTTTTCGCGGCTCGTGTGGCGCAGGGGCGGCGGTAACCTTAGGGTTATAGGTTAAAACTCTTCGGTCTTAGTTTAGTATTCTTTTAAAAACTGTATTCGTAACGTAGATGGTACAATTGTTCTTGTTTTGTGTAATTCTGACCGATTTTTTAAGGTGTAGTTTTAGTCTTAGTGACGAGCGATTATATACATCTATTGTAGAGTTCGCATTTGTCTTGGTTTGTGTACTATTAGCTATAGTGTTCTTGAATTGTAGGAATTGCGTATCGTTATTAATCGTGTATATCTACAAATTTGTAAGGGATAGCCCCATAATGCCATATTGTATTTTGACCACCAATAAATATCAATACTAGCCGGTAGTAACTATGACACGACACGGTCTCTCAGCGACTCTCTAAGTTTCTCGTGCGCGAGAGAGGTGACTGTTTGTTGTGCTTGTTCTAAATGTTGTGTTTTGTGCACTAATAAGGTACTGATCGTGGTGATAATAGCTGGACAGCGAAGCTAAGGGAACGACAACTATCCACAATTCGAATTTCGTCGCCCTTCCCCCATAAGTGGAAAAAATTAGTGATGTTTGTGTTCGAAAATTATAGCCCATTAATTCATTATCGACCATACCAGTGCGCGCATTAACTGCTACCGGAACCTCATTCCATATACTAGTTCTAGCCGTCGGTCGGCGGATCATCTTCGCATGAATTCGTAGTCGCGCATTCTGGCCACTTTGGTAACATAGACGATTATCCTCAACTCACTCAGTTGGCGCTCCTAACGCCCTGCGAGGTGACGGCAACCGCAATTCCGTCTGGCAAAACCTGGCTTTCTCAAGGGAGCTACTACTGCGCGGCGCCCCCAAAAATCCTACTTACGACGACCAGGAGAGCAAAAGCCGCGGAAGCTATATTACGGCAAATAACAGCATTGAAGTCTACAGACGAATACAGTTGGCGGTCTGTTCGAGCATCGAAGTCTCCATTCCGTCTTGCCCCAGCACCGCAGTCTCCGTGGAAGCGGGTTTGTGCGCTATTCGAGCATTCAAATTACCATACCAGCGGAGACTTCAACGTCCGATGAGAGTGCCACCCTGCCCGGAGACCTCAACGCACGGTGAGAGCGCTAACCTGCCCGGAGACTTCAACCTCCTGTGAGAGCGCTAACCTGCCCGGAGACTTCAACGTACAGTGAGTACACTAACCTGCCCCGAGACTTCAACGTCCGGTGGGAGCGCGAACCTGCCCAGAGACTTCAACGATACATTAAGACGCTTACCGGGAATTTCAACCCAGCCGCTGGAGATCTCGATGCCACTAAAGCAGACGAACCTTAACCCAGAGATGCAGTGCCATATCCCACCCCTGCAACCTCTTATGGGCCATTACCTATCTGGAAACGTGCCCTAAGCAACCAGGAACACAGAAGAGGTAGGAGATAGCATTGAAGATCCAGGCATCCGACCGCCCGCACCGATCGCAACGGTCCTCATCGATCATCGGGTCACATGCGAGTGCTAGTACGCCGTAAACACGTCTAACAACCTCACAGTCCGCATCGATCGTTATAGTCAAGAACCTAGCGGTCCGCATTGATCATCGCGTACCTGATCCTTGCTTACTGGGCAGTTTTTGCCTCCTACCCATTTGGGTGACGTGCGAGGGATAGTCTCCCGATTGCGCGATTAAGATCTTCGCACCCTACCTTTCCTCTTATTCTACAACTAATCTACAGTCACCAGTCCACATTACCCCTTTAGGGGCATTCATGGAGAGGGATTCCAATCCTACCCATCGTATATAGGCCTCTAGACATACAGAGGACCACCCGTCTTACCCTACTTATCAACACTATCATCAGCATGGAATAACAAGAAGTACATGTGTGCGTCTGCGGGAGCTCCTATAAATCCCAAAAGTCTCCAACCCCAGGCGAGGTACTGCAAAATATACACACGCTGGGAGGTACAAAGGGTGAGCAGCAGAAAGAGCCTTCGAATATAAAAGAATGCAATAACAGTTCCAACCTAATCAAGCTGAGCTGGCTAGCATTATCTTATCTGGGGAAGATCCCGCGACAAATGAAACTACCCCAACCATTGCAGCTATTGAAGATATCTACAGAGGGCTGTTCGAGGCAAACGACAACGATACCCAGCAAGAAGAAAGGCCGGAAAGACAAACTAAACAGAACGACATTGGGGTTCAATTATTCAAGCCGATTACCGACGGAGAGATTGAGAACACCCTCTGCAATACCAAATCTGATTCGCCCGGCCCAGATGAACTCAAGATCCGCCATCTACGGAAAATTCCGATAGTCCGCCTGGGCTTATACATAAACGCTTCCCTGTATAGTGCCTGCGTTCCGACCAGATCAATCCCTTGCCGAACGATCCTCCTCCCTAAATCGGGCGACCTAAAAGATCCCAACAACTGGCGTCCAATCACCATTGCGTCCATCTTAATCCGTATAACAAACGGAGAATAGATGGGTGCTTGGTGAACGGCTTGGCGATGGACGCCGTAATTAAGACCGCTAGGAGGAGGGTCCGAGCCCACAACATTCTCACATTACACCTATGCAAGGCTTTCGACTCAGTCCCGCATCGAGCAGTAATGGTAGCCCTAGAACGATTCCAGGTGCACCCAGGAGTAATCTCATACATCAAGAGCTCGTACGAAGGGTGTACCACAACAATCACGAGCATGGGGAAGACCACCACCCCCATGAGGATAGAAAAGGGAGTGAACAGGGCGACCCTTTATCCCCTATTCTATTCAATATGGTTATGGACGAACTGCTGGCTTTGTGGGAGGAGCTCGATGCGGGACTTCCGCCTCTGAAGGGGGTGCCAAGATCACAGCGCTGGCATACGCAGACGATATGGTGATCCTAGGATCTTCGGTGGGAGAGACCTCCATCTTACTGAGGAAGTGCATAGCCTTCTTCGACAAGCGGGGGCTCCAGATCAATCCCGCAAAGTGCTCCACGTTGTCAGTAGGAGTGGTACTCAAACTTTAAAAAACTCTTCGTGCGTACTACGCCGTAATTCTGCGTGAGAGGATGGGGGTTCCACTACCGAATGAACATTTTAAATACCTGGGGAGGAACTATGGGTTCATGGGCGTATACAAAGAGAGCTCAGCACAACTCAAGGATCAGGCTCGCAGACTTGTGAAAGCCCCGCAGAAGCACCAGCAAAAGCTAATACTGCTCAAGAAATTCCTTATCCCAAAGGTTATCCACACTCTTCAATCCTCCACAGTTACCAAAAAGTCGCTGCTGAGGGTTGACAAAATTATAAGGTGGACAATGAAGAAAATCCTGTATTTACCCAACAACTGGAGCCAGGGCCTGGAGAACTCGTTCAGTGGGAACGGCTAGGTCAGAGGAGCTCTACCACAATCAGCTCCTCGTGGCTAAACATCCCCTCAAGTGGTGGAATGGCAACGACTTCTGCAAAGCCATCCAAGTCAGAGGTAACGTGCTCCCCACCGCAGGAACAGCCTACAACCGGGGGGTCGCATCCACATATATGGTGGAATGCCAGAAAAAGAAGTCCGTTTCCTATGTTCTCCAGAGTTGTCCAGCCCCACATTGGCCGAGAATAAGAAGACACGACGAATTGGTCTGCCAGCTTAAAACCATAGGGGAGAAGAAGGGATGGACCGTCCATGTAGAACCCAACATTTGGACTACAGACGGAACAAGGAAGAATCCGGACCTCATTCTCAAGAAAGACGGCCATGTTATAAAATCTTATGTGGGAATGCATTGGGAAGGACCAAGAGGACTTGAAGCCGCGTATACCAACAAGCAGACGGGTTACTCCGGAATAAATTTCATGGAAGGACTCCGTAGAGCACATCCTTACACTACAGCGGATGTCCTTCCATTGATAATAGGAGCTAGAGAAACTTGGTGATCCTAGCATAAATACCTTATGGCAAAAATTGGCGCCAACAACACAGTCGCTAAACGCCTGGTGGACAGGACCATCATAGGGAACATTATCGTCCATTCTGAGTTCACCCGGTCCACCTGGCGTAGACGTCACGACCACGCCGCTCCTCAGATGCTACAATAAGGCGGCTAAGCGGAAGACATCGACACTACTTGCCCTACTGTAACAACCCGCAAGAAATTGCGTTTATAATTATAAACCTTACAGATTTTAAGTTGTCAGGAGGAAGAATAAATCAAAGCCGCCCCTGCATAAATTACATTTATTGCGAACGCAAAAGTTCATTTGGTAAGAACGAAAAGCTACATTGTCGTAATTAGAAGAAGCGGTTGAATTACATTGGGCCTCAAGCTGAAATCAGCGCATAACAAACACAGGCTAGCAAATTGGTTCCAGGAAAGAAAGCGCCGAACAGCAAAATTGCATTATAAAGAACGAGCCGTGTGAGAACCGCGTAGTCAAAGATTTCTCGAGAGGCGATTTGAAAAACGCAAATTGACAAAACAGAGCGACCACCGCGGGGCAGTTCGCGCGTCCCGGTCTCGAGGAATTAATTAACCCGTCGTTAACATTTTTCGGTGCAACTTTTAAGTAAGTCCTAAATAAAAATTCTCAGCTATAAAATTAGTGTGCGTGCAGTGCCCATCCATACGTAGAAACCCAGGATTTCAAGGAGGCCCGGGATATCCAAACATTTCAGCCGAACTCGCTTAAATCTCGTTAAATACATACGGTCGTTCCGCTTAAAATAAAACCATAAACATCCACAGGGTGAACACCAACGCCGGAATAAAGGGCAGACATACATATTGTACTTTACTAACCAACAATAAGGGCAGGGCAGCTGGATTTATTATTTCCTACCAAAGTAAATTGATGTCACAAAAATTACGGTCTAGGACGTTTAGGCGCGATTCTTTAGGCGCGCATCTTTAGGCGCGCACTTTTAGGCGCCAGCGCTTTAGACGCGGAGGCTATTAGGCGCCTGGACGTTTAGGCGCCGCAACTTTAGGCACGGGGACAGTTACGCGCCACATCAAATTAATTAACATTATTCTTGATTTTAAAATTTCCTGTTAGGTAATTATTGCAGTCATTAACGTTGAAGAAAAATTCAAACCTTCATAAACAAAATATATTCGGCTGTTTGACGAGCCTTCTTCAGTGTTAAAGTTTTAGAAATTTACATATTTAATTTACATTTTATCGATTATGAAAAATGAGTTATTTACATTTTGTATATGGATAGTTTAACGTGGTGAAATTATACACACCATATACAAAATATAAATAACTAATTGTTCATAATCGATAAAATGTAAATTCAATATGTAAATTTGTAAAACTTTAACACTGAAAAAGGCTTGTAAAACAGCCGAATATATATATTGTTTATGAAGGTTTGAATTTTTCTTCAACATTAATGACTGCAAATTTTAAAATATAAATAATCCAGTCGTAAAACAAAAATTTACTACATTATTCTTGATATGTGATATATTACCTAGCTGAAATAAGTTATGTAACTAAACCTCTTTCCTAAATATACATACAAAGTGGTTATTTGTGTAGGTAATTGCAAAATATGATGTTTTTTAGGAGTCTGAAAGTTTTGTAGGAGTAAAAAAGATCCATTTTGCACTTGTTACAACCAACACTAGCTTTTGTGTAAAATATGAAATTTAAAAAATTACATTTTGCAAGTCCTGCACGATTAATATCATTGACTTAAATTTTCGTAAAAGGAATGTGTGGTTCTTATCAAATGTACGCTCCTAAAAATTGGTATTATACCCAGTGTTTCACTTATTACGAATATAGGGAAATCGTATATATGCATATTCCTGCTTGCTGCTTGACTTGATAGGATTGATAGTGGTATCAATCGAAAGAGAAAAAAAGTGTGCTTAATTTGATACTATTCTACTTGAATTTGTTGCTTGTTTAAGATAAAAATAGCTTAAAAACTGTAATAAATATTTTGCATTTTATTCACAAAAAACTAACCAGTCTGTTTTTTGTGAATAAAATGCAAAATATTCATTACAGTTCTTAAGCTATTTCTATCTTAAACAAGCAACAAATTCAAGTAAAGTAGTATCAAATTAAGCGCATATTTTTTCTCTTTGATCGATACCACTATCAATACTATCAATGCAAGTGGTAATAAGCAGGAATCTGCATATATACGATTTCCTATGCTATTTCCCTACGTTAGCACCTTAAGTGAAACACTCGGTATGCAGTCGAAAATTGCTAATATTGATTTTATTTATTTTCTTGAAATTAAAGAGGCACAAGGCAGGTTATTTGGGCACACCTATCTATTGAATATTTAGTAAGATAATGCCATAATTACTCCAGGTAAATATGGTTGCAGTTTGAGTCCGCCCCGTTTTGGGCATTATTCTTACTACTTTTATTTTCTTAGTAAGGAAGTAACTGGTTGTCAATATTATGGCATTTTAAAGCTAACCGTAATCCGACTTTCTGAAGGTTTATTAAAATCTGCTAAATACTGTATAACAACGATTGAGTCATTAGGTACAGTTAACAAATAAGCAAAGTTGTTAAAGCAAATTAAATAGCCTGGCCATAATGACACATTTAGGAATTTCCAATCCAAATAAGTCTTTCTAAAACTGAGTTTTAAATCCTCCTCTATTTCAAGGTTCGTAAATATAACAAGCTTGGATATACAGGCCATAGTGCCCACTCAATTTTCATTAGTTTCGTTTCGCAAGTTGTGTTGTAAACCGGTGAAGCGATCATCGTTACTTTTGTGGATTATATATTGTTTATGCCATCACCTTTTTCACTCTTTCCAGAGAAGTGTTGAAAACCAATTACTTTAAAATTACGTCAACTGGCCTAATTAGCGTACTCTGAACGTAAAAAGTAACTAGTCGAAAAATTATTAATTTTTAACTTTTGATTTGGAGAATATATAAATACTGCTCATATAAGACATTAAAAACATAGAGGATGTGATTTTTAGCAATTTTATTTGCTTAAAGTTTGAAATTTTGTATGGCATGTTTTGAACACCCTGTATGCAACAATTTATTGAAGCAGCATCTTCTGGTTCCAAAGGTTTTTTAAATTTTGCGAACATCTCTTTTCATCATGTGCCATTCCAAAATTTAAGCAGCACGCACTTTTCAAAATAACGCTCTGGAGATTTCTTTTGTCAAAAATTGATATGTGATATCTAAGCAGTGTTTTATGCAAATATCAGAGCAATCATTTAATGACAAGTTTTTAAAGATCGGTTGTAATCTATAAAGATTTACATATTTTTTTGGTGGGCAGTTTCTTGCCGTTGACTATCGATATGATAACCTACTAATACAACGGCACAGCTGCCTTTACGAAAATATAAGATAATAACATTAATCATTTAGAAATGTCAAAATATAATATTCAAAATTTCAGTTTTTACACTAAAATTGCAGCATGTGCAAAATTGATCTTTCAGTCGTCGAAAATGTTCCGACTTAAAAGAACAGCTCACTTTGCAAGTAGTTAACATAAATAACTAGTTTCTACCTTTGTTATGAAAGAGGTAGTTATGTACCTATTTACAGTTACACAATACAGTATATGTTCAAACGATGCGGAAACGTGTTTACGTGGCGTCTAACTGTCCCCGTGCCTAAAGTTGCGGCGCCTAAACGTCCAGGCGCCTAATAGCGCCCGCGTCTAAAGGCTTCGCGCCTAAAAGCTCGAGCCTAATAACGCGCGCCTAAAGGTGCGCGCCTAAACGTCCCTTTCCGCAAAAATTAAGCATAATTTTGATCCATCCTTTTAACGAAACTTACAGCTAATTAATCATAGAACCAATAGGGCGAATACCCATTGTAATGGTGCAGAATTATTATTTCTTTTCAATATAGTTTTATTTATTCTGGGGTGTTTTATTCCATCGAACCTCGGTGTCACAACCCCTCCATTAAGTTCAGTGGTCAGCAACCGAGTTATCCTCCGTAGAAGCGAAATTAGTTGGTCTAAGAGGGAAAACTACCCCTAAGACCACCTACAGGGTTGCAGCCCCTAACACAAGAGTTGCAATACGTTACACTGGTGACAGCAAACCCCTATAACTCGGTTGTTCAACCCCTATACCTTCAGGAAGCCCGAAAATCCACTCATAAAGACTTAGAATAATTTTTTTTTTCGCTTTTATAAAAATATAAATACCTAATTTACATTTGCCAACCCTCATATGGGCGGCAGCGAACAAGAGTTACTTTCGGATTTCAACCTCTAACTGAAAAACAACCCCTGGCGGAAATTTCAGCACGAAGGAGTTTTTGCAATGAATTTTATCGGTTTGTAATACGCACAGGTGCAAAAATTTGGCAGCCAAACAATCATAGCTTGGTAAATTAAATTCTACAACCCCCATAAGGTATTATTCATTTAAATAGAATTTAAATACTGGAAGGATTACAGCGAATGCCGGAAATTAATAGGTGCTTTTAACAATCATTTACGGTTGCAGGATATGTAAATAATTTTATTTTTGTGCGATTTTGTGTTTTTTCTACGGTTTTCCTCTAGGAGCAACAAATTTTGGTAGGTTTCTGTGTACAATAAGACAGCAACAATAAGGTGGAATTCAACGTTGTACTAGTAATTAAAACAATCCGAACGCTCTCAAATTAGTAACAAATATCAAACCCCGACACTGTGCAAGCGGTAAAAATGGGCTTCAAATGTTTGGTAGGCAAGTGGAACAATTTTAAGAAGCATAAACAATTTTTCGGCTAATAAACTGCAACAATTAAGGATAACAGTCACAATAAATACAATTCCTGCGTCATTTTTGCAACTAAAGATCGTTTAAAACTTGGCCAAGGGTGGCACACATAGGTGCGCATAAATAAAATCAAACAAAAACTTGTAAAAATTATTATCAGGACAAGTACAAAGTAATAACTTAGTGAGTCATAAAGGCAATTATTTTATACGTTTAACCGAGAAATAAGTTCACAATTTACAGTATTTCACACATAGGTGCATATATTGCAATGGTTATATGGCTTTAATATAATTAAGATTAATATTTAAAATAAAATTAGCTAGAGCCTCCAATGCTAATATTTTGTTTTGGGTTCAGCAAACATTATTACAAATTTATGAAACGCTCAGGGATAATTATTGTGAGTTGTTTTATGTATTACTTGACTTGATGTTCGTATGCCCCTACTTTTTAGATAGAATCTAATTGCAAATTATATTACAGCCATATAACCATTGCAATATAAATTCTGCTAGAACCTACACCTACAGGAATAAATGGTGTATTTGCAGCAAGAACCCTAACGACAAACAAGGAAGGGTTAACAATAAAACTGGTCAACCTAAACAATAAGGAAGAAATTTTAAGGAAAAATACTACAGTGGCAAAAGCGGAAGAAAATTTCAATGTAATAGAAAAGAATGCAAATTTAAAGGAATATCCAGTTATAGCAATTCAGAAATACCAAGAAGATTGGATTATGGAAAATTTCAACTTAGAACACTTAGAAGAATACCCAAAAGGATTAATCTGCGAATTAATAGAGCGCTACAGCGACATCTTCTCGGACGGAGTAAATCTAACCACAGCGCACAACGTAAAACACAAAATAATCGTGGAAAACGACCAACCAATAGCGAAGCGTCCGTACAGAGTTCCATTTCACCAAAGGGAAATATTAAGGAAAGAAATCGATAGGATGCTAGAAGCAAAAATAAAATTATTAGGCCATCAAGCTCACCATGGAGTGCACCAGTCATTTTAATCGTGAAAAAACAACCCAATGGAGAAGACAAAGTAAGGATGTGCGTGGACTACAGGGCCCTAAATGCTGTAACGAAGAACGACGTATATCCACTACCATTACTACAGGATGCGATGGATTATTTGGCAAATTCAACTTTATTTAACGTTTTTGATGTAAGTTCAGCTTATCACCAAATCGAAATGGAAGAAAACAGCATCCAATATACAGGATTTTCGACACATGACTCCCATTACGAATTTTTACGGCTTCCTTTCGGCTTGTCGAATTCCGCGATGACCTTTCAAAGGTTCATTTCGTTCACATTAGCAGGTTTAACAGGGGACACCTGTTGGGTATATTTAGACGACATTTTGGTACATAATTCCCTAGGAGTAGAAGACCACATACAAAAACTAAGTGTAGTATTCGACAGAAAAAATTAAAGCAGTTAAAAACTTTCCATTACCAAAATCAGTTAAAAATATTAGAGAATTTTTAGGTTTAGCAGGATGGTACAGAAAATTCATACCAAATTTTGCTCACGTTTCAGCACCATTAACTAATCTAACGAAGAAAGATGAAAAATTTCAATTAGGTGAAGAGGCACTAGAAGCCTTTGACAAATTAAAAAATGCAATCACTTCAGACAGTATTTTAGCTTATCCAGACTTTTCAAACCTTTTATTTTAGCAACCCATGCCAGTAATTCAGGCATGGGAGCAATTTTAAGTCAAGATCACGACGGTTTCGAAAAACCGATAGCTTTTGCGAGTAAATCATTCAATAAAGCAGAGAAAAATTATAGTTTCAGAAAAAGAACTGCTTGCAGCGATTTTTGGAATAAAACAATTTCGTTGTTATTTATACGGTAGAAAATTCACTTTAATTACGGATCATGGACCTTTGAAATGGCTTTCAACGGCAAACATAATGAGCAAAGTCAATGTATTTTAACGTTTGGAGAATTTTTGGAATTAAAGAAAAACTATGAATTATTAAGTCAAAATGTCACAGAAAAAGAAGGGAACCTATTCACTTGTCCGGAACATTATGCGCTAGCACACTGCGTATCTCAAAATTGGGAAATGAGCAAAGGCATTGCTTTAGAATTCAAAAAATATTTTTGGGTCAATTACTGAATTGCAGAATCAAAATAAATTAATAGGTGAAGTCGCAACGTTAAAACTACCAGAAAGAAACATTATCTAGTCACAAAATCTTAGCATTTCACCAAGCCAACGTATAAAACACTATGGCACACCCTAATAAATGTAAGAAATTGCGTAATTGAAAATGGTAATAAATTTTTAGCTATGCCACAAATAGCATGTGGACTCGACAAATTAAAATGGGAAATTGTATACGAAATGATCAAATACATTTTTTATTATACGCCAATCACAGTCATAATTTATAAATTAAACCCAAATAACATTACAGTAAATATAATCAATCCAACGGAATCAGAATTAACTCCAGTTTGGGATAGAGAATTAAAAAAAAGGAACAAGAAAAGGACACTTTTTGCCAAAGTGTCAGGAAGCAAATCAATAACGATGCCGAAAATTAAAATTTTTACATAGACATCGAAGGGTTATTGTATAAAAGTATGAGAAATACGGATTGTTTAGTAATTCCAAAATCATTTATAAGAAAGGTTATTCACGATTTTTACGATTTACCCATTTTTGGTCACCAAGGTCAACAAAAAACAATTTCGAATATTAAAACCAGATGTTTTTGGCCAAATATGAATCAATAAATCATTGATTACGTGAGCAAGTACCACATCTGTAATCAAAGAAAAACATCACCACATTTAAAACCAGCACCTATCCAAAATTTTGGCGAAATTTCAAAACCATTTGAACGTTGTTCTATGGACATTACGGGTCCTTTTGTCAGTTCATTCAATGGAAACAAATATTTACTAACGTTTATAGATCACTTTTGTAAATATATTGAAATCATTCCGATTCAGGATCAAAAAGCTACCACAGTAGCGAAAGCCCTATTCACTAAAGTAATAGCACGTCACGGCACAATGCAAAAATTAATTTCAGATAGAGACACAAACTTTTTATCACTAGTAATGAAAGAACTTCTAAAAATGTTAAGAATAAATCATTCACAAACAACAGCGTATCATGCGGATAGTAATGGCGCCATTGAACGCATACATCGAGTTTTAAAATACTTTTTGGCTATGCACATTAATCAAAAAGGTCAACAAGACTGGGAGGAATGGATCCCGTACTTTCAAATGGCCCATAATTTTTGGACCCATTCATCCACAGGCTTCTCGCCATACTTTTTAATACGAGACCCTGAATTACCAATGGATGATATTTTAGAACCACAAACAGTTAAATACAATGCGGACGAAAATTATGTGTCAGAATTAATGACAATTAAATGTTACATTTAACTTAGTAAAAGAAAATTTAATGAAAGCAACAAAACAAAGGGAAGTTCAATATAATAAGAAAACAAAAGAAGTTAAATTACAAATAGGAGATTTGGTTTATTTATACGATCCTACGTCAAAAATAGGATTATCAAAAAAGTTCATGAAATCTTGGATAGGACCGTTTCGAATTATAGAACAAAAAGGCCCAGTAACTTTCAAAATTAAAGAATTATATAAAAAGAAAGAACAAGTGGTGCATGCTAATAGGTTAGAGTTATGCAAAGGCTTTAACACAGATAAAATTTTAGAAATTCGACCAAATTCCTTACAATTTTCCCCGGACGAGGAAATTAATAATCCGTTAAACGACTGGGAGATAAATGAGTCAGAGGTAAGTAGCGACGAAGAAAATTTCCACAATCCTACACCTAATGACGTGAGCTTAAGATTATTACAAGGGTTAGACCAGTGTAGGGAAATGCAAGACAGGTTAGACAAAGAAAGGAAAAAGAGAAACTGGAGATTAGAAGTAAATCGACAAACCAGAAATCTAGTTTCTCAAAATCAGCAAGCCATGGACGATTGGCAAAATTTAGGATCTGTCAATCAAGGCGGACTACGTCAGTCATCCAGGATCCGTAAGAAATCCGGCCGTTAAAAGATTAAAAGTCACTGCAAATTTAATTCCCTGTGTGGAAAACGGGGTTTAGAATATTTCCACCGCTTAGGAGTCTAGGGGGTCGTAAAAGGCGACCAATAGACGTCCAAAAACAGGGAATGAATAAGAAGAAGCATAAAGTAAATAAATAAATATAAAGTATAAAGTTTGTACTTCAGATTTTTTTAATAATAACGAAATAAAAATAAATGAACAATGCCAAGGGTAATTTTTCAAGGTCAAGTTAGTAAAAACCATTAATACGATAATATTAAAACAATTTTCTTATTCGGTACCAAATCAATTAATAACTACTAACAATATTTTTAAAAGTAAATATCAGGGTACAGTTACGTAAGAAAAATAAATAATGGAAATTAATATTAAGTAGGAATAATAATACTTTAAAGCTTACTAACGTAGTAGGAATAACAAGGAAATAGAATAATGGGAATTATAATCAATTTAAAACATTTTAAACGTATACTTATTTGATTACTAATAATGAACAGACGAAGCTAAAAAGAGAAACAGTTATTTTATCAAATATAAATAATTTTAATTTTCAATAAAATGATATACGATTAAATTTTAATTTTCTCCAAGGATTAAAAACTTGTTTTGTTTTTCATTTGAGCTTCAGTGGGAATAGTTTAAATGACATATATGATTTTAACTAAGAATTATGAAATTTATAATTAAGTGATAATCTTTGCAAATTAATCTTTTTGCACTAATAATATGAATGCGAAGCTAAAAAGAGAAACGGTTGCTTAAGCAAATAGAAACCAATTTTAATTTTGAATATAATAACATATGAATACTTTTTTTTTAAATTTATTTTTCAATAATTATCAACTTGTTTTATGTTTCTCATTGGAGTTTCAACACTAATGGTTAAATCAAATAAATGATTTTAACAAATACAATTTAATTTATTAATTAGAAAGATTACTTATACAAATTACATTACATTCATGTTAACATGAAGAAAATGCTCATACCGTGGGCGATATTAATACTGAGTGAATGGTGCGCGTTCAACCTCGCGATCATAGCCTACGACTGTGACAACCCCAATAACAACATTACAACAATATCCCTTCAGGACATAGCAGATTGCCCAAACCCACAGCAGGACTACAAGGAACAATCAACGGAAGTGCAAGTCAAAGGAATGAATTTAAACAACAAACAGTTTACGCTTGTTTAGTAGAAGTTACCAGGACCATATCACATTGCGGGATGCATTCCCACTCTTCAGAAGTAGCTGGAGGCTTAGCAACCTTTATTAAGGCGTTAGGACAAGAAGAATGCAGAAATGTCCACAGATACCAAACCCTAAGAACTTATAACAAATTGATAGGGAAAATTTTAATCAATGGAACTACAACCGCAACCTTAACAATAGTAGGTCAAGTGACCGACGACGCCAAATGCGAAGGAGGTTCATACAACGAAGACGGTCATTCGTGGTCGAAATTAATAGTAACCACCGCATTAAAAATAAATACAAAGGAATATTTCGCCACAGTCAAATGAGAAGAAAACGAAATCAGCTTAAACTCAGGACTAACATGCAAATACTTAAGAAGCTATTGTATAGATTCCACGTATGGAGAAACAGTTTGGGACTGGCTACAAGAAACAGCTTGTGGTAGAGGGCTTTTACCCTAATATACCAGGGGTCAGCAAAAATTATTTCACAAATCAATAAGCAAACAGATGAAATCATTGTAATCGAAGAAGACAAAATTTTCGCCTTATCATTAATCAAAACAACCACACTATGCGGAACAGAAATTTGGCACACAGAACACCCTCGTCTAATGGTCATACGGGGGGAACCAAACCACATCAAGGCTACAATGGAGCTAACACCACAAAATACCGACCTGTTTAATTATATTAACAGTAAATTATTATACATTGAGTAGGCTTACAATAGAACAATCAGCACCCTGTATGTAGACACAGTTCATAGAAGGTGCCTAACACATAGGGAAATCTTGATAAACCGACTACTAATGGCACCACTATCACCAAACGCATTAAGTTCCATTATAAAGAACCAAATGGGATACACAGGAAGAGTTTTAGGAGAAGCCTTATATATTATGCAATGCACCCCTAGGAAAACGAAAATCCGAAGAACAGAACAATGTTACCAGGAACTACCCATCAAATTCAACAACGAATCAAAATTCATGGCTCCAATAACACATTTAATCCAAAATTTTGCAGAGCAAATCGAATGCAATCCAGCGACACCAGCACCCTATTTTATAGAGGGTAGATGGATTAGACTACTACCTCAACCTTTAGAAGCAGATGCGCCTACATTACTAGGAATAGAAGAAGAAGAACGATTAAAATTCAAACCCATCCAACCTTTAGGAATAATCGGAATATTTACCAAAGAAGAAATCTCTAAAATCCAAAGAACACTTCTATTTTCCCAAGAAAGAAGAGCGGTGTAAAATGCAATTTCCTTAAAAATAGCCGGGATCCCCACGGACAACCAAGGATACTCATTCACACAGATGTTCGACGAAAAGAAGTTCAAAAAGTTAGCAAAAAATATAATTAAATTCATATGGGGTTGGTTTACAGAATTAGGAATATTTATGAGTGGTTTAATTGGATTCTACGTAATCATAAAAACCATTAAATACATTTTAGGAGTCGTATTAAATGAACTCGCCATATACAAAACATTGGGTTGCGGCTTAGCTTTACTAGCAAGTGTATGGAACACACTGACAGTATGGTTGGTACATAACAATAACTTCGTCAATACACTCTGCATGTCCAAATATTCAAATGTATACAGTGGAATCGGCCTAACCCAGCACCATAAAGTAGGGCAAAATAAATAAGCAATAATAAATATGATAAATAAAGAAACATTAGCAGAAAAAAAAATTATCCAGATATATAAATATCTACACATATTCAATTATAATTAATTATAACAATCAAAGGCTCTAAAATTTTAGGGGCCCCAATACCCCAAACGACCTGTACGTCCAATTCGGTGTACATACTCATCAATATTCCCCCAATACTGTCCGACGGACTTAATGATTCCCCTTACGATGGATCCGTTCGAACTCGATCACGGGCTCAGAGCTATCAGAAATAAGCTTGTAAAGTAACTCGAGAGCAACATCGCATTCAGCCTTAATTTTTCCAGTTAAAACCGTGTTTTTGACTATCAACGGTCCATGATACGGATCAATTCCTTTTTTTTCTCGCACTGCAGGCGATCGCCATGACTGCTCGTAATTTGGAAGTCGTTTTCCATTTTTCAAGCCCCAGTCACGAATATTTGCTTTGCCTGTGTCACCTTTTCAATGATGTCAAGAAACTCTCAGTTCAAAACCCTGTGTGGGCACGGGGTTAGAATATTCCCAACGCTTAGGGGTCTGGCGTGTCGTAAAAGGCGACTAAAAGACACCCCAACTTCATCTTTTCTTGCAGATTCATCATTTTCATTGCAAGTTCATCATTTTTCATTAATGAATGATCATTCAATTCCCTGTGTGGAGACGGGGTAAGAATATCTTCACAGCCTACGGGCTTGTCGCAAGATGCGACAAAACGGCGTTTTTTTTAGCTTTTTCAGCTACATATGGTCCATTCTCTGCTTGAGTGGCACATCGTCCATCCCAGCCTCCAACTTGGCGGGTTTTAGCTTTTCCAACTTCAAATTTTTATCGCGCTATCGCGGGACTGTCAGCGCTATCACTGATTTCTTACACAGACTCAAAGAAGTCTAGGAATTTGGCTGCAAGACTTTGAATTTCTCGGGGAAAGTTCGCCGAAAACATCAACGTCCTGCAGTCACCCGTGGGGACCATGCTTGCATGTCCGCTAACCTCGGAATTTATTCGGGGAAAGTTTCAACGCAACACGTATAGGTGGCTGAGAGGCTGGGCCCCTCTCGCCACATATCCTCCCAACACAAGCAAAATATACATGCTCGATGTTACCACGGATGGGTGGCTGAAAGGCTGGGCCCCACTCGCCACCTTTCCCTTACAATAAAATTTTTAATAACATAATTTTAATAATAAATCTTTAATTTTATCGGCGGTTGCGAGACTGAGCCCCTCTCACCGACGAAGACATAATGCAACGTCAAATACAATTTTTAATAATATAATTTTAATAATAAATTTTTAATTTTATCGGCGGTTGAGAGACTGAGCCCCTCTCACCGACGAAGACGTAATAAAACGTCAAAATTCTTTTTAAATATATAATTAAATACATTTTTCTACACAGGACCTCGTCCATATGACCAAAACAGTCAGTGTCACTGCATGCCTGGAGCTTGTCCATTAACAAACAGAAACAAGTTTAATCATTTCGGCGGTTGCGAGACTGAGCCCCTCTCACAGACGAAGACATCAACAAAACGTCAAATAAAATTTTAATACTTAAATTAAATCATACATTTTAATCATTTCGGCGGGTGGGAGACTGCGCCCCTCTCTCCGACAAAAATGGTTATAAAACATCAAGTACAAGTGCAATTTTTTAAAGTATATAATTAAATCAGTCAGTGGTTGAGAGCCTCAGCCCCGCTCACCACCCCCTCTAGGGACTCTACCTAGCAATTGCGCGTTTCTACGGACTCTACGGTCCCTTCTAGAAAACGCTACGCAATTGCTTCTTTTATTAAAGTTATCGAACTGGTGGAAAATATACTCCACACGACTGCGAGTCGGTCGCTACAGGGAAGGAAGAAGAAAAGACCTCAAACAAGAGGAATAACAACATGGGATCCACTCCACTCCAAACCTGAATTATCCCTTACTTGGAGGCCACCAAACCCGCAACAATAGCCTCTGTTGCACCTTCATTTTCCCTTACCTTTGGGAATAAATTTCAAGTACAACCATTAATAATTAATAATACAATCATAAATAAATATGAAGACGAAGATATACGAATAATAATATAATAATTAATAAATAGTTAATGCAAATAAATAATAAATATTAATAATGAAGCCCTAAATAAATACAAAGAAGAGGAAAGCCGACAACACTAATATAAAAGGTAGAAAAATAGGATAATGCAAAGGAGGAAGTAAACAAATTGTCGGAAGGAATAAGACCGAGCCAAAAAACAGCAGCCTGCAGCCGAAGGATGACACCCCACGTCAACATAGCAGTGAAACGCGAAGTGCGGGAGTGTCTCAAAAGCAGAGTATTAAAAAAAATCAGTGGACAGGGCATATTAAAAATGAGTGTAGTGCGAAGTCAACTGCGTCACAAAGCAGAGCAATAAAAACAAGTGAGCGCAAAAATACGGTATGAGGCATAAAGACACTTTAGGGCAATAAATTAAGGAAAATGGGTCAATATAATCAGCATTAAGATTTAATTTCACTTAGAGGTGAAGGGTTTTTGTTAAAACAACAGACATGTCCATAAGGACATGCCTACTTTTAAAAAGCGGGGAGTAGTGTAACAACCCGCAAGTAATTGCGTTTATAATTATAAACCTTATAGATTTTAAGTTGTCAGGAGGAAGAATAAATCAAAGCCGCCCCTGCATAAATTACATTTATTGCAAACGCAAAAGCTCATTTGGTAAGAACGAAAAGTTACATTGTCGTAATCAGAAGAAGCGGTTGAATTACATCCGGCCTCAAGCTGAAATCAGCGCATAACAAACACAGGCTAGCAAATTGGTTCCAGGAAAGAAAGCGCCGAACAGCAAAATTGCATTATAAAGAACGGGCCGTGTGAGAACCGCGTAGTCAAAGATTTCTCGAGAGACGATTTGAAAAACGCAAATTGAAAAAACGACGCAAGACGAATTAGAAATCGGGTGATACGAAGGAACGCTAAAACGTTTTCCTGGGGAGCAGAGCGACCACAGCGGGGCAGTTCGCGCGTCCCGGTCTCGAGGAATTAATTAACCCGTCGTTAACATTTTTCGGTGCAACTTTTAACTAAGTCCTAAATGAAAATTCTCAGCTATAAAAAAGCTTAGCCGCGCATGTACGGCTGAAAACCAAATTACAAAAAGAAAATTCGGATTTTTAAAAAATCAAATATCTCGAAAACTATTCAAGATAACGTGAAATGAGTGACATATTTGGAATCAGGAGAGAAAACTACATAAAAGTGATATTAAGGCCTAACGGGTTGAGATATCGAAAAGCCTGGATTCGGATTCAGGGGACAAAAATACATAGGAATCCACCATCAGTTGTATTCTGCCTTAACGGGAACCGTGCGACAGACACAGACACACAGAAAGAGCGATCATAGTAACCACTTACTTTGTAAGTTTGGTTGATAAAATTAGTGTGCGTGCAGTGCCCATCCATACGTAGAAACCCAGGATCTCAAGGAGGCCCGGGATATCCAAACATTTCAGCCGAACTCACTTAAATCTCGTTAAATACACACGGTCGTTCCTCTTAAAATAAAACCATAAACATCCACAGGGTGAACACCAACGCCGGAATAAAGGTCAGACATACATATTGTACTTTACTAATCAACAGTAAGGGCAGGGCAGCTGGATTTATTCTTTCCTACCAAAGTAAATTGATGTCACAAAAATTAAGCATAATTTGGATCCATCCTTTTAACGAAACTTACAGCTAATTAATCATAGAACCAATAGGGCGAATACCCATTGTAATGGTGCAGAATTATTATTTGTTTTCAATATAGTTTTATTTATTCTGGGGTGTTTTATTCCATCAAACCTCGGTCTCACAACCCCTCCATTAATTTCAGTGGTCAGCAACCGAGTTATCCTCCGTAGAAGCGAAATTAGTTGGTCTAAGAGGGAAAACTACCCCTAAGACCACCGACAGGGTTGCAGCCCCTAACACAAGGGTTGCATCCCCTAACACAAGGGTTGCAGCCCCTAAAACAAGGGTTGCAATACGTTACACTACTCTGAAGGAGAAATGGGGGAACCAAGGGCGCACAAAAACGCTATATATCTGTAAAAAACGTATTAACTTGTTATGCTTGTATTGTCATTGTATATCATTGGTATACTGTGTAATAAGTGATAAGCTATAAATTAATAATACGAAAATTGTTGTCGTGGACCATTTTAAAATATAAATAAAACGAGATTTCGTCTGATAAGTTATCTAATAGTATAGATTGAACTAAGCTTTCTTTTTAAATTGTATGCTCATGGCCGGTTAAAGCAAAATGTTACAAGTACGTAATAAATTACTCTAGCCGGTAGTAACTATGACACGACACGGCTTCTCAGCAGTCTGTGGTGCGCAGCCTCAAACGGATGGAAGCTTCTGAATATATGATCGAGTACATTCAATCCACCTTCAGGGATCACCATCGCTGTAGGCAAGGAGCGTAGCCGACAGATCCAGCTCCGCCGATGTATCAAACATGGGGACCCGCTTTTCCCCTGCTCTTCAACGTAGTTGTGGACGAACCTCCGGGGCCAGAATCTCGCCCACCGCGAACTTTAAGGTCGCAGCAGTCGCCTTTTCCGACGACATCCTGCTGCTGAAAGACCGCGATGTCGATGTGCGCACATCCATGCACTGGGCATGCCGCTTCCTTCGGGAGCATGGAGTTGAATGCCAGAAGGTGTACGTCCTTTTCAGCCGTTTCTATACATCACAAGAGCGTGGCAAGGACTACACGCTCCTTTTACATCCATGGAGAAGCCCTACCGGTGGTCAGCGACGTCAGACCATTCAAGCATCTTGGCCACTATTACACGGCGACTGGAGTGGCCAAGCCCACACAGTTCAACCTTATATCGTGGTCAAATGAGAAAGCCCCCTACAAGCCCCATCAGAATCTGTCCATAATAACAAGAGCCGAGATGTCATATAGATGATAGCTCCAAACTCCTGACAGTGACCGTGTCGTACAAAGAAGCATCAAACGAGTGTTACAACTTAGCTCTCGCACTAGCAACCAGTTCCTCCACACGAAGATCAGCGATGGAGAATTGAGGATCCCGCAACTGAGGTCACAGATCCCGTGCGTGCTGCAATCCCGGCTGCAGAACCTGGCGGTTTCCGGTGATGAACCCACTCAAGCGATCCTGGATTCTCGCTACATCCGGGCCTTCACCCTGCGGCTCCAACATTTTGCCAGCAAGGGAAACCCCGCTTCTTATTGCCACGAGCAAATCTCAACCCCGCCCAAGTCCATGGGTCTGCGAGATGCGGTGGACGATGTCTCGAGTCTCCCCTGGATCGAGTCGGTCTCCAGATGGACTGGCAGGGACTTCGTTCGTGTCGTTCACTTGAGAACAGCAAACCTCCCAACGGTCGGTCTCCGCTACCAACTGGCAGAAACCAGAAAATGCAGAGTCGGGTGCCAGAGGATTGAATCCCTATCATACGTTCTTCAAGGGTCCCCGGTTACGCACTACGACCGTCTAAAGCGGCACAACAAGGTTGTGAAGAAGGTGGCCAACCACGCTAGACGGCAGGGTGGATCAACGGAGGTGAAATCGCGGATCCGCCACCCCGACGGTCAGTTCTTCATTCCCCACCTCGCCATCCACATCTCCCAAGTCCGAACAGCCATCTGCGATGTGCAGGTCTGCTGGGAGATACTCCGAACCCTGGCAGAGAGTTGGAAGGCTAAAAGGATGCTGGTAAGGAACTGGTCTTCATTCCCCTCCTCTTGGGTGCCAGAGGGATCTGGCCCAGACCCAACATCTCCACCACCAAAATCCTAAAGCTGTTGTCTTCCGTGCGTGGCAGCGGTTCACTCCTACCTGAAGTGGACCACCACCATGCACGCCGCCATGGTGTTCGTGTGGCGTGGGAGACCCGGGGACCGAGGCCGACGGCAATAGCGATGCTGGAGGAGTCCATCTGCTCTATTCGGCGGCCCTCAACCCCACCATACAGGGGCCGCGGACCGGTTGCGCTTGTGTTAATTTTACATGTATATTATGTATTTTTCTAACATAACATTATATTGTAAGCCCACGGCGGGCGACCATTTAAGCCGAAATGTGCAAAATCAATAAATCTATTTTAAAGCCGGTAGTAACTATGGCATTCATAAAGTCTGCGGAAGTAACTATGGTCCCCGCAAGTTTAGAGGAGTAAGTATGGCCATCATATGGTCTGACGGAGTAGCCACGACGCTCATAAGGTCGGCTGGAGTAATTGTGACTCTCTTTAGTACAGCGGAGCCGAGTGCACGCTAGTTTAGCTCGCTCACGCAGAAAACCCTTTCTGTGCATTCTAACGTTCGGGTGACATGCGCGAGACTGGATTCGTTTGTGCTGTGGTGCAAACAACGTGCGTGCAAAAAATTTGAGAGTTCTAACATCAAATAACGCGCCAACAGCGATTTTTCTAATTTTCATAATTTCATCGCAGTGCAAATTGGTGCTTGTGGATGCGAGCGAGCGAGATACATCAGTGTGGTGGCGCGAGCGAGGGAGAGGGAACGCTCTTCGAAATTCTCTCCATAAGGTTATCGAACACTTTAGTTTGCCTGGGCTACACATCGTTCGGGTGACATGCGGCCACAGCTCACCCGAAAGCTTACTTCCGGCCTGCACTAAGAGTTTCGTTGTACTCCAACTGGAGAAGCAAGGGTCAGCTAACATACACATAAACAATACATTTCGAATGTTTTTACTTCCGTATATTTTTACTTCTTAAATGGCGGCTAGACCCCCCAAGCAGTGCGAGCGCCCACTTTTACAGTACCAGTTGACGAGGAATTTCCATGCCCATGTAGGAAAACGTATCGGCACTTACGATCGCTACAACACCGTAGGTGTTGCGTAGCGGTGGTCGGCGAGGGAGTCGCCCAAGGACCGACCCCACAAATCCAATGCGGGGGATGTAACCGAAGTTACACCAGAAAAGCTCTCCTCAGACACCATCAGAGGAGGTGCGTAGCAGCTCCTCGCCCCATCGATGACCTCCTGTCCATGGTGCCACCGCGCGTTCCAGTCAAGACCGAGTGTCAAACATCAGCGGAAAGCCCACCCGGTCGAATTCGATCGCGAGTGCGAGATCATCGCCCGAGAACCGCCGACCGACACTTTTTTGGCTATAGAGATCGGCGACATGGTTCGGGCAGAGGCAAATTACAGGGGGAGAAACATCATACAACACATCGCTGCGGTGATGGGAAAGGAGTCCAGTATTAAATATCAAAGGCGGAAACCCGACTACGTTCGCCTTCGCGAACGGTTCCGATGAATGTTTCTCCATTCGCTCATTTTAAAGAAGTTGTCCATTTAATGCCTGTGATTGGAGGCGAAGAACTTCAACAAGCTGTTCTTCAAACTATAAACAATGTACAAGAATTTGGTTTTAAAATTATATGCGTTATCACCTTATCACTGATGATAACAGAACTAATAAAAAAATGTTTAAACAGTTTACAAATACAAATACATTTATTATAAATCCAAAACACCCAAAAGGAAAAAAAATATGTTTGATTTTGTTCACATATTTAAAAATATTAGAAATAATTGGATTAATCGTAAAGACTCCAAACGTTTGTATTGAAATGGTCTTTAGCCCGTTACACAACTCTGCTTGCAGAATCAATAATTTAAAGCAAGTCAATAAAGCACAGAGCTGGGGTAAGCAGGCAACTGCAAGAAGTCCACTCTAGCTGATTCCCCACACCTGCACATTTCTAAGGTCGAGAGCTACGAGGACTACTCACCTGATTGGATGAACACAATAATTCAATACAAGACGGCAGCTGTCCAAAACGCCAGTATGACAGTTGCTGTGATTGTGCAACAGGGTGCAACACTCACCGATGCAGAGCTAGCTGACCTCAGGTCAAATTTCTAATACAGCCCGGACCTGCAATGTACCCTCATCCTTCTCCACCATCCCCTATCCCAATCCCACTCCCTTCTATATCACCAACCCAGATTCCCCAACCAGCACCAAGGCGGAGGAAAAAGAAGCCTCAGACAGAAGAGCCTAGCACATCGCAGCAGGCCGGGCGCAGACAAAGCAGCCGGCAGAGGACACCTCGCAAGTTAGACCAGTGGTAGTACTCTGCTGATCATGCATCATGTATTTAATCAGAACCTAGATGTAACATTAACTAACATTAGTATTAGGTATTTGTTTGGACTAATCTAAACATTTAAGCGCTGCTCAACTTGTAATGTTAACAGTGGTTGTGAGGCCCTTTGGTGTAGACACTTAAGTGAACTGCAAGTAGGTAGAAAGGAAGTGCACGAAATGAACCACTAGTCAGTGCATCAATTAAGTGAAAGGACAGTTAAATTGTGCAATGTGAGTGACATTAAAAGACAATAATTACAAGATTGAAAGGACAATTTTAATAAATAGGATTTTATTGTGAAAGTAATTAGTTTTAAGCATTTTAATTGTAACAGTACTTAATTTGAATCAGTTCAATTTCGGTGTTTTTGTATTTCTGATGTGTTTTTGTTTATAACGAACTGGGCATTAAACAATTGAAATAAATTATTAGATACCAAGCTTAATTTGTGTCTCCAAATTATTTAACTTTTAACCTATTTACAATCAAAATAATAAAAAAATAATTACACCATCGTGTTAAGCAAAATTTGGAGTATCAGTGAACGTGTGGGCAACGTTTTCCACGATAATAACAAATTATTGCACCACCAGCCAGTTTCCGAAAGTGCGAACGGTGTCCAGCTCCAATTTCCGAAGAGCGACTGCGAACAAACAAGGAGTCGAAATACAGAGCTGACGACTGCGAGGCATCGTGGGGAGCTGCAGCACCAAGGCCAGCATCATCTACATCGCAGGCAGAGACTTCCAGTGAAGATCCAGCTTGGGGCTTCGTCTCAAAGAACGTTCGACCACCTAGAAATTTTAAGGTACCGTAAAAACGTCATTGATAGCTTGAGAACCCGGAAATTTATGTACCAGCGAGACGTTACCATTTCGAGTAAGCAACAGGCATATCCTAGTCTCCAGACAAATTATTTACCCAATAAATAAACAAATTAGAATTGTGAGGTTAGTGGAGCGTATAACATCTGAATTCACCCAAGCCGCGTCCTTTTACGTCATGAAACAAGAGCACTAAAAACAAAAGGGAGATTGGCCCGCAAAATTACCATAAATTGAATAAATACCTGATAATTTGTTCATAGATTTGCTTTTGAATACACTTGTAATAATCACACAGAAACGAACCGCACGTTGAATAATTTTGTTGATTGATTCAATTTGACAGCGCAGTAAGTTTGCGCGTTGCTACTTCTAAATTTCATAGCCCAGTGGCGTATCACGGGGATTTTTATTTTGTACAAACAGGAGAACCCAACCAGATTCGAGTCCATGCCTATCGAAAAAAAATTGAGCTAGCCATAATTTATTGTACTTGCAGATGTGCGCAATACTAAAAAGGGCAAAACACAGGTTCAATGAACCCATTGATACGGTTATAATTATTTGTTTTTAATCAGTAAAAATTTGATATCAAATAAAAATAAAAAGGAGTGTAGGGGGTGTATTTATTTCTTAAATTAAATTATTATAATCATCGTCTAACATAATACCTTTACAGTATATCCTAATTTTCAGGATATGACAATTAAAAAAACAGCTTGTTTTGCTGATCTACGTAATTTTTATAATCTTGAGGTCAACCATGTAACGAAGAGAGCTTATAAATTAAATTATAAAACAATGTATCCTAATAAGTGTGAAAAACAGAATGTAATGTTAGTTGAAAATGTGTTCCAAGATTCAACAATCGCTGCACTCAAATGTTCTGTGGCATATGAGCGTACGTCAAATTTTCTTGAATGTATTAAAAATTGGTGGAGCATAGTTAATGTATAAAAGTAAATTGAAGGGAAAAATTAAACGTAACCATTTCTGTAATCCTATAAAATCAATCACTGACGATAACATTGAACATTTAATAGTTACTCACTATACAAGTGGGATAACAGCATCATTAATATACGTGTGTGTAAGTTACAGTTAATAAAACCATTACATAACTGAGTGGTGTAATGAGCTTCATTACCTAACTGAAATAGTGTCAAATGAGTGACGTAATGCGTTACTTATCCCACTGGAGTAGCTCAAAAAAATTATTGTATGGCTAGAAAAATGGCACTCTGAACCCGACATGGCAGGTCTTACTGTAGATACTTATAAAGCTATTAAACGCAGCAAATCAGTGTTAATTGAATTAATAGATTATTGTTTTCCATTATTTAAAATAGATTAAAGTGATAACTCGGATAAACGGTTTGGCCGTTATAGCAATTTATCAGGTTGTAGCTACAATGTGTCTTTGAAACAAGTTACTGAATCTGAAAAGAGAATCAGAATTCAAAATTTATTAAAAAATAGTGTTTGTGATATAAATAACTTAAAGCTTGTCTTTCCAATAATGAAAACGAAGATTATAATGCAGATATCACAGAATTTATTTTTATTTTTCCTTCAAATTATTTAGAAGAGTATAAACTGGATGAATCCACAAAACTTCATATTTGTAGTTATATAGCTCATACTATACATAAAACACAAACAATTAAATGCTCTAAATTTAAAGCGTTGGCTATTAAAACTGTAGGAAATTATGTGAGCGATGATTATTTTTCGTTTTTGCAAAGAGGAGGTCTCTGTACTGCTACCGATGCAATTAATTATATTTATTTTCACCTGTGTGCCATTTTCGATTTTATTATTCATTCAAAAGAATTGGAAACTAAATTCTTACTGAGCAAAAATCACCAAAATATGCTAGCTTCTTTAGCAGTGGCAAGTTTAGAAAGTGACATTTTCTAAATTGATTTTAGTTGTGTGTATACTTGTGGCACAACTTTTCGCAAAATATATTATAAGGCTCTTCTGACATCTATCTACTTTAAAATCTTAATATTAATTTAGTTATAACTTTGATTTTAATACCTATTAAGAGTGTGTATTAAGAGTGTGTACATTCTACGATTATTTATTTATAAATTATTAATTTTTGGTTAAATAAATTAATCACACAAGTTTTGCACTCTTTATACTTTATTTCCCTCGTAATTTCCCAAGTAATCCTTAATAGCAGTGCATGAAAATAACAGATAGTGGCTGCATTATAGGACTACCATTGACAGTAAATGCGACGTTGCCATTGTTACTTCACGGCTTGTAACTGTAGGAGGCTGTGGCTTTGCATTAGTTTCAATGAAAATACGATCCAAGTGTCACTTGGATCATTCTGCCAGTGAACTATTTATTTCTTCTGTCAAGTTATTGTCGAACTGCGTGTGCTCTATAAATATTAAAAAGCTATGTGTGTGTTTTATAATGGTTGGAAACAGCAATATCAAAGACGGTATGTACCTAACTAATTTCCATAGTTTTGCATTTATTTAATAAAATTAGATGTTCACGATCAACAACTCTGTAGTTTATAGTCCCTAACCTAAAATTCCAATTTCTACTATTTTGCCTAAAATGTCTATCAAGCTTGGTTCCTGCTCTTGCTATTTAACATTACTTTCATTCAAATTAAGAATTAATTTAAGAAAAAAACAAGCGTTCAAACTTCATTTGCTAGAAATTAATTACTAGATGTTGACATTTTTCTAGTTCATGAGTGCACTGACAACAACAGCGACCGTGAAGATCCTTATCAAACCGACGAAGATGATACTACTTATGAATCGAATTTGTTAGATATAAGTAGTGACAGCAGCAACTCGCACGTGGGTGGTAATAATGACTTGGTAAGGGAACACATTACACCGAAGCGGGCCAGGAAAAGGAAGGTGAATAAACCGAAATGGAAAAGAGGTGTGGCTAAAGCCAAGAGAACAAGGGGTGCCCAGTATATAACTGTAAAAAAGCGAAATATGCAGAGGAAACGTGAGTTACAAATCTACGAACATACCTGTCGTTATAATTGTGACAAGATACCTGAAGAAGACAATCTCTATTTCAAAATTATTATAATATTACATCTTGTGACTAAAAATACAACTCCAGTTAGAAAAAAGTTGACTACAACTGCTAATAAAAAAATTTCTACTCTATTACTGTAAAAACCGGACAAACGCGGAAGGCACGAACCAAAAAATAAAATCAATCCAGGAACTCGAAATTTTGTCATCAATCATATTAAACGGTTTCCAAGATACAGAAGTCATTACTCAATATCGAAAAATACAAAAACACGTTATCTCTCTTGCGATTTGAACATATGGAAAATGTAGTGTTATACTATGAAGCATGTAGAGAAAATGCCAAACAACTGTTAAAGAACATAACTACAGACGCATTTTCTGTACTGAATTTAATTTGAAATTTCACGAACCACATTCTGATACATGTCACAAGTATGACACTTTCAATAACATTATTAAAAACACATCAGATGAAAATGACCTGCAGGAAAATAAAACGAAACTTGATCATCATGAGAGAAAAGCTGAAAATGCTCTTCAAGCGAAAAAGAAAGATATTGAACATGGCAAAACTAATGTCAATACTTGCAAAAGGCTTTGCCTACTCCTCTACTTACAACTAATAGTTTTTTATTTACGCCAGTTGTAGACATACAACTTTGGTGTCCACAACTTGACTACAGGGAAATCTTCCATGCACTTGTGGAGTGAAAATACTGCCTCAAGGGATTCTCAAGAAATTGACTGAAATTTATAAAAGAGTTGCCCCCAACAGGTGAGCATATAATAGCTTACAGCGACTCATGCAGTGGCCAAAACTAGAATAAAAATATAACTAGAAGGTTTTTGTATTTAGTACAATGCACTGCTATCAAAACTATCATGCACAAATTTCTTGAACCAGGCCATACGTACATGGACTGGCGATAGACTTTTGCTTGATTGAGAAAAGTAAGAAAAAAGTACCCCAGGTGTTCATTCCGGATCATTGGAAGCTCATTATAAAAAATTATTCCAGAAATTTTGAAGTGTTTCAATTGAATAAAGAAGTACACGGACACTAGAAAAAAAATCAAAAATACTATTAGCGAATTGTTATGTACAGGCTGGGTAGGGCAGTCCAATATCATTAGTTACATGAACACTGCCAAAGCACGTAGCCAGCCTTGCATGTTATTCAAAGATAGTTACGATTCAATTGCGCATGTATTTCATTTGGATGTCTACTTATTTCATATTGCTACGCCTCATTTACGCATCTATTCGATTTCAAAGTCTAAGGTACTTAGTTCGCGCGCTTGTGCCATGCCTACTTTTGGCTTGCTTGCAGCCCGGAAATTAAAAGTCGCAGTTGTTTCCTCGGCGTCTTTTCCAGCTTCTCTTTGTTACCGGCATGAAGCCAGCTTGAGCGTCTACAAAGTGTTCAGTGATCGAATCGGCGCCGGCGTGCAGTTTGATTTTTGTGTAATGCTTGTCCGCGCCTCTTAGTCGAATATGCATTCCTGAACCATGAATTAGGAACGTTTCAAACCCACGCCACTGCCGACGGAATATACGCTTGCTGACTTACTTCTTCGAACGTGTCCCATAACACCTTGGGGTAAGTGAAGGAAACCTTCTTCGGGCTATATTTAAATTCATGTGCTATCGTAGATTGTTTCCTCCTTATAGCAGTCAGTGAGGAGCCGTAGGGCAGAGTTTGCAAAGGCGTTAGCTTCCATTGCATTTGGTTGCGGACGTCATCTAATGCATGACCTTGAACCGCTCATACCTACAAGTCGCGGCCCGCTCCACACCTGTTGCGTGAATTTCATAAAGCGCATGAATTAATTAAATGGACCCGATTCCGGAACGTACCTACGGGTTCAAGTTTCCTCTTTGTATAAACATTTACTGGAGACTAGTGCTCAGTCGCTTTGAGCTCTCTTCAGACATTTTGACACAGTTCGCTCCGCGAGCTTTGTACCTGGAACCACACAAAACGTGTGATACAAGCCTTGTGGGTTTGATTTCGTTAGGCTACCTATGTTATTCGAAGCCTCTTTTCATGAAATTTCTTTGTGTGTACTATGTGTATAGTATCTATCAATCCACGGGCCGCAAAAATATCATGGCGGGCCGCGTGTTGGCCTAGACGATACACCTTTACAAAAATTAGATTCTTTGAAAAAACAGTTTATTTCGAATATCTCCAATGTTGACATACATAGCATCTAACTATCTACACGTGGCCAAAGTAACAACCCAATTTGGTTTAAAGAAAAAGCTACGAAATTAACAGCGAGCAACTTTGGAAAGATGTAAAATGAGAAAGAATACCTCAACTGCAAATATCGTCAAAACCATTTTATATGCTTCAACATTTAGATGCAATGCTACTGAATATGGCATTTTGAATGAGTGCAAAGCGATTACCAAGTTTGAAGAATTGTTACAGTTGAAAGTAGAATCATGTGGATTGTTTATTGACACGGAAAAAAAGTATTTGGCAGCATCGCCCGATGGTTTAATTGGAAACGACGGGCAGATAGAAATAAAGTGTCCTTACGGAGCGCGAAATATTGTTGCCGAGGCTGTAAAAAAGAAATTTCTTATTGTACGGTCCATCAAAAAGAAGGTGAAATTGAAACCGTTTCACGATTACATGTACCAAATCCAGGGTCAGTTACATGTGACCAACAGAAAATGTTGTTATTTTGTAGCATATACACAACAGGATTTGGTTTCCCAGCTGATTCTCAAAGACGATGCATTTTGGAAAACAAACATGGAGAGTCAATTACAGAAATTTTATTTGCCTACAGTTCTTCCCGAATTAGTAGATCCTAGGTACAGCAAAAATTTTCCAATCAGAGACATAAAATGTTTCGATTTATAATTCTGACTAAATATTGTAGTTTAAATTTAGGTTAGAGTAGATTAAATATAATTTTTCAATTATTAATGAAAATTGAGGAGCTGTTACTATTATTATTGTAAATTTACATAGTTATGTTACAACTTTGAATTCCAAGTAAATGCTACTTTGAAAGTTCAAAACGTTTTATTTTGTTGACCTGTAGGTACTTTGCAGCTCTGTAATTAACAACTTTACTATCTGCGTCTGTTGCACATACAATCTATATGTATGAAGGGATTGCATCTTTTGAAACAGTTTTCAATAACAGTTACTCAAATAATTCATCCAATTCCAAATTAGGCAACTGTTCTCGTAACTCGCTCAGTAAGCAACTGAGTACATTTTTGTATAAAAAATGTTCCCATTATATTTCGTTAAGGTTATACATTTCGAAAATATCAATAATTTTTCATAAAAATTATATCTAACTTAGTAATAGTCATTTTTATTTGGGGTTTTATTTTGTTACTACGAGAATAAACAATACAGTTTTACTTTTCATATGTACCCATACCTGTATACAAGTAGATGAAAGTGTTGTGCAAAAAATAAGAATCGTAAAAACTCTATAAAAACGCTGTATTAAGAATCAGAAACTCTAAAGTGTATTTAAAAAATGCATGTGAGTGGATGGGTGTTCATAGGTTTGTCCTGTCAATATCTTATGAATTAGGTACTAACCCATTAGGTTGAGATTACTATAAGGATGAAGATCACTCAGAGAAAGGTAAGGTTGTAAGAGTAACCGGATGCGGAAATTTTGTAATATATTGGTATGTATTTAGCACCACGTTACATTTAAAATCATATTGTTAATTATTTAACATTATGTAATGCAATTTGAGACTCTCATAAGGGTGTGGGTCATTAATCAAGTTATCTATTCTTAGATATTCAAATGTATATGAATTGTTAATTATTGACTGTTACTAAATGTCAGTTTGACTTTTAACAAGTATCAAACCACAACCAAATCAAAATTGACAAATATTCTTTTCATTCACAATTCAATGACTAATTCACCAAAGTAAGTACTGTTATTATTTTATTTTACTCAATTAATTGTTTTTCTTATTCCTTATTAGAACTAAAACAAACCTGACTTCCTCACTTTACAGCTACTCACATCAAACACCACTGCTCCTGACGTTCACAGCTAAGCTCAATGTCAGCCTATCCTCGATGCACCTTCAACCAACCAAAGAACTCCCAAACGCCAAAACTCCAGGTTTCCATAGATACAACCTTACTCCGTACACTCCCTGTACGCGACCGTCAATATCAGCTTCTGGTAAATTCCAAATAACAGATGATATCCAAACTAATTTTCCTTTGTCCGCAGCTCCTATCCTGTAGTAACCAAGCCACGTCAACGAACCCCAGCAAAATGATTCCAGTCCTCCGTAGAATCTCCAACTTCAGTAATGAATATTAATTATACCCTGCATGCACCAATAAATCCAAATCCATTCAAATATTGTTGTCTTCTTCTTATTTGTAACTAATTAAACTGTATTCCACAATCTCTTCACCGATTGTGTGCTTGTATCAACTCTATATTATACTTTCACTTATCATCACCTCGTAGATTTGTTAATAACCTTTTTTATTTGTATACCCACCAAATATTTACACAAATAAAGGCATAATTTCTAGTTTTTTATTTAATTCAAAATGGATTTTTCAAAACACGTCTTTACATAATTTACGTTTATTTCTCATGTATTTAAACAAAATTCCATTTTATATAGTTACAATTATTACTGTCCACTTTTAAAATTAAATAATCTGAGCTACGTATACATACTACACTTATTTATTTTCATAGCAAGCATATTTGTCCCATACTAACATTATCTTATCTTTTATATTACCTTTCAACACCATTACTGAATACTCAAATGTTATAACATTCAAAATAAATTGTAATTTGTCTCTAATTAGTTTGTATTACCCAATTCAACTTAACCAACAATCTTATTTAAAATTTTCTAAATTTGATTGTAATAATATACCAAATTTATTTCTTTTAATTTTCATTTAATATGATTGATCTTTATGTATTATAATAATATGTACGTGGTTTTCGATTAAAACAATTGAGTTTTATTAAGAAATTAATAGCAGTTAAAGATAAATAGAAAAAGGGTTTCCACAAGTTCTAACTTCTAAATTACGCCGTAGAAAAGCCTTTCCAGCGAGTTGACAAAAAAAAAGAAAAAGCCGTGATGTGACTGTTTACTGGTATATAACTAAATGATTCATGCCTAATCCAATTTCCAAAGTTTTGGTAGCATTTTCCATTTTTTCCAAATTCTGGAGACAATTCTTGAAATTACGAACTTTTCGATTTCTGACAATTGGGGCGAAAACTTTATTTTAATACTTATATTTATAATCCGCAAACAAAATTACTTTGATTATTACACACAACTGTCACATGACTGATATCAGCCCGTGAAAAACCATGCATTTTTTGAAAATCGACCAATCCCGAACTGATTAGCTGATAACCGCCCGTGGGCTGCTTACCAAGCGATAAGCTCCCTAGGGATGATTATCGACCCCGTGGATGGTGTCATAATTAGAAATAGAATTGCAGGAAACAAGCAGTTTGATTTTATTGGCATTATTAGATCAATTTTAAATCATAATTTGTATACGGGTTTGGTGTAATAATCTTCAAAACACACTTACATATAATTTTGCCCGTGCCAACAGTCATCGTGCTGGTTGCCCTTAGAAAACTGCCCTCGGGCAAGCCCTCGGGACAGTTTTCATTGCAACCAGCACTCGACCCTTGCGTATGCAAAATTATCGGTAAGTATGTCTCACCGTTGTTATATTACTATTGAGAATTTTTAATAGTTTTGCATATGCAATATAAACGATCGGTTTTACATAAAAAGACGAAAAATGTCGCCAACAATTTTTACAGTTTTCTACTCATCATGCTACAATCTGGCTCTAAATTAAAATTAATTAAAAAGTTTTAAATCGCGTCAGTTGTAATGGAATTCTTCTTTATATACTCAAGGACCCACTCAACAATACGAAACTTGAGTACCCGGCCAGCTTACCCTCTTATTTATCATAAGCACTGTCATTAACACCGACTACCGATTAGCCATTAGCGCATTGCATCAGTCAAATACTGTTCTCTTTTGGGCATATAATACATACTGGGTTGCCAACTTACTTTATATTAAAATCAAGTTAACTCCTAGGAAACAACTAAAAGAAAATCTCGATATAGCGCAGAAGTAATTAATGATACAAATTGACTGGTGTATAGTTATAACGGGTATTCCTAATACTTTGCAATATTTACCGATCCGAAAAATACACTTAATGGAAAATTTAATCAAATAGTTATTTGTTTCATTAGTACAAAAAATGCATGATTTCGGGACAAGTAAGACAGATCGCCGGACGACGCGCAGCGGAGTCCGGCGAGTCTTACGCGTCCCGAAAAAGCATTTTTTGCACGAATGAAACATACTATTTTTTCTCCAACTACTCATAAATTCGGTAATATGACTTATTATTTAGAATCAAACATTGTAGGTTATATTGTAGAACTGTCATGGCGCAAATAAACAAAAACTATACGGGAAAATTAAACAATAACGACGGCGATTGCCGAATATTGCCGAAGCGTTTGTTTTTTATTTAAAATTTACCATGTAAAACCCTATCTTGCGACCATTTTTGTACTAGTGCAAATATGAATCGAAAAGTGTACGGTTGCCAAGGTAATTGGTGAACATCCCGAAATGACTTACTTTTTATACAAAATTATTCGACAATATGGCGTCTTATTCGTGTGGTTGGAGAAAAACCATTTAAAAAGAAAACGTCAGATAGTTGTGTAGAACGGAACTAACTGAATAAGTAAGTATATCGAGCCTGCTTCCATTGAAAAACAGAAGTTGTATAAATCGCTTTAAAATTTGCTGATTTTCTGGTATCTATAGAATGAATGCAGAGAAACCTTAAGAAGTAAATAAATGTTAATATTTCGTACCTAGTGTGAAAATAGCCGCCAGTGAAATAAACTACATCATTAATCGCATTTTGGATGTTACTAAAAATTGGTAATTCTGTAGATGTGTGAACTGCACTTTCGTGAAAGCGAAATTGAAAAGACGGTGACAATATATAAACAAAATACTGGAAAGATGCTTTCCACTCCATTATCCTACCCAAGGCTTACTGCAGGTTCGTTAGTTACTCTGCTATTGCTCTTAAAATAACTACTAATAGTAACTGATTATTTTGCTTTTTGACTCATACGATATGAAGTCGAAGCATATTCTCGTTGGAATTTAGGGCCATTATAAAGCTGAAACATCATATTTAAACATTCTTTATTTGAGACGTTTTGTGACTTTAGTTGCCCGTTCAACTGTGAATACTTCAATGTCTAAAACAATAAATATTCGAATAAAATCCCGATTCTACAGTGACCCTAAGTTCCAAAACTAATATCATTAAACACGGTTACCTAATATTATCTTTTAATTATTGCATCTTATATGTAAGTAATTTTACTCTTAATAGGTGCGAGTCTATCGCAGATGCCTGGCTGTTCGCAGTATTTGTCGCAGTCATCATCAGCTGCACGTGAATATCCAATCATGAAACGTAATCTTTTAGAAAATGAAGCATTGAATAAAGCAATTGAGGACAGCATGCAGACTTTAGAGACTTATAAGAATGAGAAATCGTTTAGTGACTTAAATCAACTAAAAGCAAAATGCAAAAACAATACTTTCCACAGTGAGTGGCCGGTTCTTAAAAAACCTGCATGTGTTAACATTATTTACATTAAAATGCACCAAATCCAAAAATACATTGCAGTGTAAATATAAATGAAGAGTTGAAAGTGACAGTATATTTTGGTGATATGAAAATCAAGTCACTTTCAAGTATATCTTTGCCGAACACCGTAAGTAATATAAATGATATAGACATGATTGTAAATGAAGCCCATTTAAAATATTAAAATATTAATTGTCAAAGTGTAACAGTTAACGACCATGTAAAAAATATCTTAAATAATTTTGAAGATTTAAATAATGTTACCTAATAGTAAGAATTGCATTGAGTTTTTAAAAGAGCAGGTTTCTCCTGTTCCTCTTCACAAGAATAGAGCTAGGTATTCTTGCGAACTAATGATTTTTTGTAGCTTGCTGTACTCCATATCACCACATGCATATAAATATCTGCGAGCTTCAAATAATAATTTAAGAATACCCAGTCCTTCTCCTATTAAACAAGTGTGTAGTAAATTGTCAAGCAATCCTCGGTTAGAGCAAAATTCTGACCATATGCTTAGTTATGTTTCTTCCAAATTTACATTACTGTCACCAAATGACAAAATTATTATTTTGCTAATAGATGAAATGCATTTAAAAGGAAATTTAAATTATAAAGGAGGAAATATTGTCGGAAAAGTCTTCAATGGACAGGAATTGGCTTCAAGTGCTTATGTTTTTATGATTAACATATATTACATGTTAAAACAATTCAAGGTGATACCTTACACGAGTGGATCAAAAATATTGTAGTTGGATTAGAAGACATTGGTTTTGAAGTATTAGCTATTGTATCAGACAATCATGCTGTCAATAAAAAGGCAATATCATTATTCAGTAATCCACCTGCAATAAAGTATCTATATGAACATCCAAAAGATGTAAATAGGAATATGTTTTTCATAATTGATACCGTTCATATTTTGAAATACATTAGAAACAATTGGTTAAATAAACCAAACCAGAAAATGGTATATCCAAAATTTGATTACGACATCTCTTCAGTTCCCCAGGTAGCTTCTTTTTTTTGCACTAAAACAGATGCACGCATTAGAAAAATAGTTTATTGAAGTACGGTTATAATTTGTCTCTAAAATTTTTGTATCCGTCATCCATTGAGCTGCAAAATGTTAAACTAGCATTGAAAATTTTCAGTGAAAACACTGCTATAGTATTAAGGGAATTAGGCCCTGTAAGACATTTTAATAATTGGGAAACTACTGCAAATTACAGCAGTGTAATATGTAAATAGTGGGACATTCTAAATGTAAAAACTCCTTTAAAAGGTTTGAGATTGCGAAATTCGTTTCAACAACCAATTACAGAGAACTCACAACATATAGATTTTCTAACTAGCCTTTTCAAGTGGCTTGGAAGATGGGAAACTTTAGATCATGGAGCAATGCTCACAAAAGAAACACATTCTGCACTAAAACATATGTGTTATACCTCTGGTTTTGAAATCTCACACATATGGTGAACTCCTACTCAGTGTTAATTCTCTTAACACAATCTGTAATGTAGAACCAGTTGATCATTTAAACAATGATGGAATTTTAATTTTACCACCGATTATAAGACACAATGGTATGGTTGATGAGGACGATCTAGATTCTATTCCAAATTCTATGTGGCCTATTTTAATGTACATAGGGGGATATGATGCATATCCAATTATAAAAAAAATAGTGTGAGTATTGCAAATAATTTTTAACTACAGACACTAACGACATTAATAATTCTTTGATAAGTGCCACTGATACGCTGTGTGTCGTATGTGTATTTAATTATGCAAAAGCTAATTTCATCAAACACTGAAACTATTTTTCTACAGCAAAGCAATCAGAGAAATGTAATAATGTAACTAGTTTTAAGAAATATGCCCGAAGATATCTTTCTAGGTCATAACTGCACTGTTCATAATGCACTATTTTGATTAAAACCATTTTATATACAACGGCTATTATATTTTTAAATAATTATACAAAGCAAAGCAATGACATTATCAATAACAAAATATGCCTCAATGTAAAAGACTAAAATTGGACAAATATTGTAAAAAAATATATTTATATGTTTTAAGTCTTAACTTTCGCTAAGTAATTAATTATAACTATCGCATAATAAATAGTATGTGTAGTAAACAGAATTTGTTTTTCTTTTATTGTCTTATAAATACATACCACCAACTGAAGTTGACTACAGCTTGATATTATGTATGACCACACATTGATTTGAATGCCCTACCTATGATGACCTCATGCTCGGTGTTGAATGGCCTTCTCATCTAGCTGGCGTTGAGCCAACCTGCTAACCCCTTAGACACCCCGTACAACCAAGGGAAGGCCGGTAGGTGTGCCGGTTACGAAAGGCACGAACCCCTTTGCCACGTACTACAACGCTGCCCATTCGCCCACTGGCAACGCATCAGAAGGCAGGACACACGAATTGATATATAATCAATATTCTAAGGTACATTTTCTTTCATAAAAGAGTTGTGGAAAATTACTGGATATGTCAGTCCTCTAATTGTAGCCCGCAATCAATTTGAAAAATTTTAAACGATATGCAGCGGGATCTTTTCAATCTCTCCTCAGTCTTCTTCAACTCCAATGAAGATCAAATCAAAGTACAGGTACACGATCCATCTTCAAGTGAAATTAGAAAAACATAGAAGGTATAGATACAATATAAGTTAACGAACATGTCAGAGTCCATGGCGGAGTTTGAATAAGACTGAAATCTCTAAAATATCCGGATGTTGCTTCTTCGACTTCACAACCGATCCCAATTCAAACATCAAAGCCTTGTATGTTAGTTGGCACCCAAACAACAGAAATATCTCCTAGCTTGAGTGGCCAAAAACCAGTGTCGAATTTAACCTTATCTACTCAAGATGAAAAAGTAGACACAAGTGAATGGCAGTATGTGATTGTGAGAAATCTTCCATCGTACTATAAAAGCAATCACGTAGTACATTATATTAAAGAAAAGTTGGGAGTGTCGGACTTTATAAGATGCTACCCCCTATTAAAACAATCAGAAAATGCAGCGGAGATAACATACAAGATTGGCACCATAAACAGAAAGTCTGCCGGTCGATTAGCAGAAGAGCAGTTCTGGCCTGCTGGTGTATCGGTAAAGTGGTTAGTAGAAAGAAAATACCATTTCGAGAAAAATCTTAGTGAAAGACATGAAACGCAGCTGGACAAGGTGAAGAAAAGGACAACTAAAGTCGCTACTCAAGAGAAGATTCTAACGCTTCATTCTGAAGGGGACGCTATAGCAGCTGGCAAACAGCACATCTTTAAAGAAAATCAACCTATAAAATTTGTGAGTGCAGGCATCCAGAAAGAAAATCTCACAATAGACGCAATGACTCCGCCTAGGGTGAAACTGAGAGTGCAATCTGCCTCCGATGAAGGCCGGTACCTTTTGGCTCGACTGCGGGAACCAGCAATAATGAATGCCGTCAGATTGTGCATACCCTATCTACATGAACAACGGCAAACCAGTTTGTCACGATGGCTTCACAAATGCTTCTCTAAGGGTGTTTTTGGCTTCCGAGGGGCTTCCCGTAGACGTGGAGTCGCTGAAAAAATTATACATAAAGTACTTTGAAGCGTATGACATAGAATCTTCTACTGCATCGGCGGACCTTGCAACTTACAAATAATTTGTCTCCTCCCATCATCTAATACGCCTACAACAATCCAGAGAATGCCATGGCAAATACTATTCACCAAAACGAATTTTTTTCATACGATCGACGTGTCAAGAAGAGCAGGTATTCTATCATTGACGAACATCCTGAGCCTCTCTTTTGTAATAAAAAAAAACAGTAATATTACTATCTTGTCTGCAAATATTTATTGTATTAGGAACAAACATAATTATCTTGAATCCATGTTCACTGAGCCGATTGGAAAGTAAATGTGCAGGAGTATGTATTTTTACCAAATCCGATCACGTTTTTGCATCAATAAATTTTATTAGTGAATTTAATAACAAAAAACATTTTGCATGCACTGACTGGCATTAAATTTACTGATTTGAACGGTGTTGCGGTGGCTTTATATCGTTCTGCAAGTGGCAATATCGACATCTTTAAAAATAATCTTTCTCGGGCTCTTGACGTAATATCTAAAACTTTTAAAAATAGTAAACTAGCGTTTAGTTGCGATATTATTTAAATATTGCAGTTAAATCTATGGAAAGCATCGGAATTACTAACATATCCCACTCATTTAGATTACAAAAAAAAATCCAAGTGGTATATCGACATCTTCACAAATTTTGAAACACAACTTGCAATTGTGGCTGAATTTCACATATCTGATAATAAGTCTCAAATAATTAAATGTTACTATTCAAAAATATGTTTATAAAACCGTACCAAATAAGTTCTAGAAATAGAATAAAATTTTCAAATTACCTCTTATCTGAAGATTGGGTCTGACCCAAACTGTGCAGTCAATGCTTTTTATAACGTTTTTTTTTCATATTATCACGATTTATCTTTCCTCTCATTAAAATAAATACAAGTGTCAAGTGTGATTTCCTCAGAATCTCACAATGACTACTTTGTGCATGTAGCCGACGATTTATTATGAAATATTCCCTCATCAAAGTACACACACAACGTTTATCTAAAGAAATTACCAATAAATAATGAACAATCACTCTTCTTATATGCTGTGGAGACATTATAAAGGCATTAAAAAGATCAAAATCACTAAACCTATATAATCAATCGGTTTGTTCGTACAAAGACAATGTTTTATGTTTATGTGCCCCGTTAACTCATATTGCAACCATCATATTTAACAAGGGGCATATTTCCTAATAAATTTAAACAGCCAAAATTATACCTTTATATAAATCGGGTCAAACTGATTATAGATCAAATTATAGACCCATTGCACTTCTACATGGGCCAAAATTATATAAAAAATTATTGCATTTCGGATTTTAAATTTATTTGGAATCAACCATATTTTTACGGACAGACAGTTTGGGTTCAGAAAAGAATGGGACACGTCGGGAGCCATGCTGAATCTTATTAATTATATAACAGAATCAAATAAAAAAGCTTCCTTTGCACTATTTCTTGATTGAAGCAAGGCGTTCGACTGTGTCTCAAAAAGCATTTTACTCGATAAACTGGAGTATTACGGTTGCAGGGGAGTAACTTTAAAACTAATGTCGTACTACTTATCTGACAGATCTCAATGTGTATTTTTCAAAGGTCAGTATAGCCAGAGGTATTCAATTCAACATGGTGACTGTTATGTTATTCCGCCTCGACAAATTTATCAGTACTCCCCTGTGCTCCTAATTATATTTAAATTCGTTTGAACCAACTTACAATGCTCGCGGCCCACGCAATGCTCTCCGTCAGCACTTCGGTGTAGTACGCTAATTGCTTTATTTATCCCGACATACTGGCGTCAACGCCAAAGAATTGGTGGTAAAAGAAACACGTATCGTCTTGGATAATAAATGGCTTTGTACCACAACCCTGGCAGCGATAGGCCAAGAATTCTTGGAACCTATACGCATTACCCTGTATGATATATAAGAAGGAAATAAATTCTGAATAATCCCCTTTGTCCCACGCAACAATGGAACTAGGTTTTAAATTTTAATCGTGTTTTTCAATAACTCAACGCTGCCCTTCGGAGAGGCCACCTTGGTAATTCAATCCCCTGGGACTTGCTGCGACATCGAAAATTCATTCCAGAATGTTCGAGGCCCCTTTCGTTTGTTGATAGCACGCACGATAACGCTTCTTTGTTTCACAACAGTTCAAAAGTGGTGCAATAATGAGAGGGAGAATTTCCATCAGCGATTGCAAAAGAGAGATGCTTTCCCGGGAAACGGGAAACAAATCTTGTGGTCTTCACGCAATTAAATTTTGGAAGTAGTTCGGCGACAGCCTTCATAGCCGTAGGTGCAGAAAGAACTCCGAGGCGGTCGTGAAGTTAAGGGAAAGGCCCGCGAATCGTTTTATTGGGGAAAACGTCGTTTATCGTATCGTTTGTTGTCCGCTCTCTAAGTACAGAGGGATGCATCGTTTGCCAGTAGTGCACATATAGTTCTAACGTCGTTTGATTATCCCCGCTTGTGTACTCGTGTCGTTCGAGGATAATTGCAAATTCTGATTACGTTCGCTGGGCCACCCCGGAAACTAAAGTCATCTTCGCCAGCTCCGTCGCCGACCCGCTCTCTCTTTCAAGTTGGACCCCCTGCAGCAGCTTTGCCAAGCTTCCGCCGAGGACGTCATCGCTACCCCAACATGCTTACAGCTCCAGGTATTTATTGTTTGTGCGATATATGTTGTGTGCCGAGATAAGTGGCGTCTGTAATTTTTACTGTGCAACCCCAGTGATCAAAACGTTGCGTACGCTCGCCGAATTTTAGAATTTGATTTGCTTGTTGACATCAGGGGCTTGATCCTGGATATCTTGTCTTGTATTTTGTAATAACATCGTTAGACATTAAGGTAACTTTGCTTGGGACCCCCTTTCATGTTCAAGTAGGGTGTGCCTTTCTTTTTTTATTAAATTTAAACTCGCCTCCGGGCGATTATTTCAGTGTAAACTTGTTTGTAAATTTAACTCATTCTATAATAAATCTGTTAAAGTCAGTCGGTTTATTTGTCGAGTTCTGAACCCCTTCTGGGTTCCTAAGTAATTTAGTTTGGGCAAAGGCCAGGTGTAACTGCAGTTGTAAAGCTAAAGCATGTCTTATGAGCAAGCAAGCCCCAGAATTTGGGCCAGTATTAGTGTGCTTTTGTTACTCTTTAGCAAGGGTGGGCCTTAAGGTAAGTCATTTGTTTATGGCCACTCTTGGTGTTCTATCTGAAGACTCGGTGGAGGCTTGGACAGCGCGGCGAGGACAACCGTGGACTTGGAGGACCTCCCCATAGGCTACGTGTGTGTTCTTGTTTCTAACACGTTTGCCATTCCCTACCTAGAAACAAGTGGCGCTCGAGGCATCTATTTTAAGCAATCTTTAGGGTAAGTGCCGCCGGTTTTTCTTTGAGCTTTCGAACCACGCCTTCCCGACTGAGTTAAGTGCGAGTAACCGGAGCAACAAAATCTGCTCCAACACATTAAGATCTGTGTTCTTTTTAGTAAAGCTGGCGAACCCTGTAGTTTGTACACAACAACAATAAATTAGCTGGTATTTCCTTTTGCTATTATATTAAGAAAAAATATCCAGCTACAACCTACATACTAGTTTTTGATGTTTATTGTTAACCATTTACAGTGATGAATAAAATAAAAATAAAGTTTTATTAAATTTGGGGTTAGTTTTTGTTCTCAAAACCATTTCCACTTATTAATTTTAGCTAATGAGTAAGTTGTCAAAAAATTTCGGAAATGTTTTGTGTTACTATAGTAATCATATTAAATACTAAATTCTGATTGGTTCTTCCATAGTGTCATAGAATTTTCATGTAAAGATCTTTCCGTTACAGTAATTAAATCATATTCGTAATGTAAAACATGTTCTCGGAGCAACTGAAATTGATTCGTTATTGATTGTGCATTTATATGTGCAACCAGAAAACCACTCATAAGCAACAAATACCTATGCTAAAAAATTGAAACAAAGTTGACACAAAAATAGACTAAAATATAAATTAAAAAAACACAAATTTAAGTTTAAGCAAGGCCAAACAATATAAATAAAATAAGTTTGTTCTTTTCTATTAAATTTAAGCACTGCTACTCCTGAGACCCAATATTGGCCGTTTGCGGTGACAGGTTATTTAACTAAACTGAAGTACATATATAAAATGCATAATTATAAGCCGGTTAGCTACCAGCACATTAGATTAAATGGCAAACTAATTTTAAGAATGGGGTCGTTGTGCTTTTTGCACGACGCCTTCCAAATCTTTTAGATTAGTGACCGAATAATAGTAGTTTATTTGAAATCGGCAGTGAAGTACGCCGAAATCGTAATTAAAATACAAGAAATCGGCAGTGAAGTAATCCATTGTTTTACGACTTTTTTGTAGGTGGCGAGGCGACAGATAAACGTCAATCGACCGAACAAAACCTACAAAAGTTGGTTAAAATGTAATTTCACGATTTCTCGATTTCAAATAAAACATAGTGTACACCTTGGCACTGAAGTTTCTTTTTATCCCTCATGTGGTTTATTTGCCTTGGCCCTACGGGCCTCGGCAACTAAATCCACATTCGTGATAAAAAGTTAAACTTCAGTGCCTTGGTATACAAATTGTATTATTTGCTTTAGTTTTTATCGCCCCGTCGGTTGTCCACACACATTTGAAGCCAAAGCTGGTGCACGCTGCCTTGAAAACTTGTAATCGGCATCTGGACAGGCCTTCCTTTATTCTGATACCAGTGTTTTAAAGAATCTTTTGTTTTTGAACACAAGATCCCGATATTTGTAACTAACAAATTTTATAATTACGGCGCGAGGTTTTTTGTTAACCGTTTGAGCACCAAGTCTATGACAACGCTCAATATGATCAGCACAAATGTCGACGTTCGCTTTTTGTTTCACGATAGAAATAACTTCTGCTTCTAAGTTCTCACCAGCAGCCCAAAGATGCTGATGCAATTTCTTCTGGAATACTGCTGCAGATGATCCAGCTGCATAGACACGTCTTCATTTTCTCTTTGCAGATTTGTTACAGCTGTTCCAGTGTTTTATTCATCTCCTCTAACTTAGCCTCGAATTTTGTCCACATGTTGTCCATTATCCTTTTGATAAAATTGTCATCCATCAATAGAGCTGTAACGGTTTCTTTAAATACGTCTGCAATTTCGGCTTTCTGTTCCCGCGTAAAAGGCATTTTACAACGATTTCTGTAGGCTATCAGAGCAACAACCACATGCGTCTACACTGCTTGCATGCCAGCGAGAAGTTTAATAAAATTATATGCCAATTTTCTAGTTTCATACCTTTCTAACAAGTACTCTAAGAAATGTATTCTGTCTTATTCCATATTATCTACTTACAAATAAATAATTTTGGGTACGCCACTGATATTTTGATATTATGGGGAATAATAGTTTTACTATTACTACTGAGTTTGGGGTAAGTAGCAATAAATAAAAAAAATTACTTTCGACAGTTAACAGCCTCCCCCCCCCCAAATCGTAGGCCACTGTATTTCCAAAAACATAATTATATAACCCTAGGGTGCGGAGTATAAAAATATTAATAATCTTTATATGCCAAATTTTTAGTTTCATACTTTTCTAACAAGTACTCTAAGAAATGTATTCTGTCTTATTCCATATTATCTACTTATAAATGAATACTTTTGCGTACGCCACTGACATTTAGATATTACTAGAAATAATTGTTTTACTCTTACTACTGAGTTCGAGGTAAGAAGCATGACATTTTTAAAAAATCCTCTTTTTCCAGTAACAGCCCCCTACCCCCCCCCCCTACACATACGCCACAGTTTTTTCAAAAACATAATTATATACCCCTAGAGTACATTTTTCACCAATAAAAAAAAATGAACATTGGTCAGAACTTTCAAAAAGAATCATGCATAAAGTGGCTAATGCCTAAAAAAAAGTAATAATCCCAGGCAAAACCGTTGAAAACAAATTAACGATTCCAAGTGCATCAGTATCAGTGGAAAATTGTATTGCAAATAATGTACACCGGGGTAAGTGGAAATTCGGGGCAAGTGGAACCAAGGCTTATTCTGCTACTCGTAACACCAAATTTTCTAAAGTGGCTCTACCTATTGCATACTAACCTATCTATAATCTTTAGATGCTCTGTGGTATATGGAGCCGGTTCAACTTCAACAGTGTACTGAACGTAGGCGATTTACATAGTGAGCTAACACGTGTTTGTTGCCAGTGCCTACTACCCCCAATAAAATTGTAAGATTATTGCATTTTTTTAAGTAAGTACTAAATAAACAATAGATCTCTATATTTTCAACTAATGGAAAACGTATATTTGATTACATTAAGGAATCGTGCCCCTAAAAATACAACGTACGGGGAAAGTGTAACCTACGTACGTACGTTAGGTTCCACTTGCCCCAGTTGAATCTGCATTGAATATTTGTAATTGTTTACATGCTAATTTACTTTATTTGTTTTAGACGTGGTACGTACGTACGTTCGTATGAAGCCGCCGGCGCCGCCTAAATATTCCAAGAAGTCGCTAAAATCTGCCGTTGAAGCGGTAAATAATCAAGAAATTACGGTATACAGAGCATCAATAACTTATAAAATTCCTAAAGCAACACTATTTAAACATGTTAAAGGCCAAAGAGGTGTCAAAAGTTCGACCATGAGTAGATCCACTGCCATCCTTTATGAGGAAGAACAGAAAATACCTGAAAATGCCAAGCAAATGGAAAATTTGGATTTTGGCCTTTCCAAAAAAGAAGTATTGACACTTATAGGCCGTTATGTGGAGGTAAATAACATTCAGACTCCATTCAAAGATGGGATACCAGGCAACGATTATTTCATACGATTTAAAAGAACATTCAACCTCAGCCAGAAGAAACCGTTAAAAGATGTCATAGAAGATGTTCCTCCATCAAGAATCTTTAATACAGACGAAATCAGTTTTTGCCTAGACCCAAGCAGAATAAAAGTTGTTGGCCCAAAGGGAACAGCTGCTCATAGAGCAACAAGTGGGTCTAGAAAAGAAAACATCACTGTATTATTACATGTAAACGCTACTGGGGAAAGCTACCACCACATATTGTATTTAGAGGGAAAAATATGTGGCTCGCAAAAATGAACGAGGAATATGCAGGAATAACATATTCGACCACAAAAAAAAATGGCTGGACGGAAGCCGAAATATTTCAAAACTATTTCAGAAACATTTTTCTGAAAAATATAATCCTAGATAGACCCGTTATTCTTATCTAGTTCTCACATTGGCGCCTTACTTGTTCAAATGGCAAGATAAGAAGACATACACATTTTGAAGCTTCCCCCACACACCAGCCACATCTTTCAACCAATGGAACTTAGTGACTTCCGGCCCTTAAAAATCAAATGGGAGGAAGAGTGCCAAAGGAAAAATTATGGGTATAAACTGCTAAAATCTATTTTTGCTGCTATCATGTCCAAAATTTGGGATCATCAAATATGGATTTCAAAAAGCAGAATTTTTTGGCGATACACATTCTTCAAAAAGGACCGCAAGATTAGGATGAATGGATCCCATATTTTCAAATGGCACACAATTGTTTGACACATTCATCCACAGGGTTTTCCACCATACTTTTTAATACATGGTCGAGACCCTGAATTACCAATGGATGATATTTTACAACCACAGTCAGTTAAGTACAACGCGGACGAAAATTATGTGTCAGAATTAATGACAAAATTAAATGTAACCTTTAATTTAGTTAAAGAAAATTTAAAGAAAGCAACAAAACAACGAGAAGTTCAATATAATAAGAAAACAAAACGAAAGAAGTTACATTACAAATAGGAGATTTGATTTATTTATACGATCCGACATCAAAAATAGGGTTATCAAAAAAGTTAATGAAACCTTGGTTAGGACCGTTTCGAATCATAGAGTAAAAAGGCCCAGTAACTTTCAAAATCAAATAATTATATAAAAATAAAGAACAAGTGGTGCATGCTAAGAGGTTAAAGTTATGCAAAGGCTTTAACACAGATAAGATTTTAGAAATTCGACCAAAACCCTAACAGTCCTCGGACGAGGAAGTCAACAATCCTTTAAACGACTGGGAGATAAGCGAATCAGAGGTAAGTAACGAAGAAGAAAATAGCGACCATCTTAAACCTAACGACGTGAGTTTAAGAATTTTACAAGGTTTGGATCAGTGTAGGGAAGTTCAAAAGAGGTTAGAAGAAGAGAGAAAAAAGAGGAACTGGCGATTAGAGGTAAATCGACAAACTAGAAATCTAGTTTCCCAAAATCACCAAGCCATCGACGATTGGCAAAATTTAGGGTCCGTCAATCAAGGCAGACTACGTCAATCATCCAGGATCCGAATGAGATCCGAACGTTTAAATTGTATTCCCTGTGTGGGAACGGGGTTAGAATATTTCCACCGCCCAGGGGTCTGGCGTGTCGTAAAAGACAACTAAAAGACATCCCAACTTTTATTGCCGGTTAAGGGAATTCATTTTCGTTTCCAGATTCGTAATCTCCTTTGAATAGGTCATTGTTGCTCAGCTCGAGGACTACTCGTCGCACTCAGATAAATTGGAAATTCATACTACAATATGAGTTTCCAATTCAATAACGCAACTTATAACTTAAAGAATTAAAGTAAATATAAGACTAAAAGTCGCCCCAAATTTTAGTCCCTGTGTGGAAGACGGGGTTTAGAATACTTCCACCGCCCAGAAGTCTAGCGGGTCGTAAAAGGCGACCATTAGACATCCGCAAATAAGGAACGAATAAGAAAAAGCAAACAAATTAATAAATAAATTCAAAGTACCATGATAATAGTCCAGATTTTAACGATGCTTTAGTAAAAGTACGGGAACGCTGACCATTGTATATTTCAAGGTCAAGCTTAGTAAAATGGGTTAATACAATAATATTAAAACAACTTTCCTTATTGGATATCAAGAGATAATTATTAACAATAATTTTAAAAGTAGATATCAGGGTACAGTTAAGTAAGCTAAACACTTATGAGGAATTAATATAAACTAATAACATTTTTAAACATAGGAACGTAGAAGGAATTAAAAGGATATAGAATATCGGGATTTATACTTAATGGAAACATTTTTAAACGCATAACGATTTTGTTATTAATAATATGCATGCGAAGCTAAAAATAGAAACGGTTACTTACACAAATATGAACCAATTTCAATTTTCAATATAACATATGAATATATCTTTAAATTTTTTCAATTATTAACAACTTATTTATGTTTCTCATTTGAGTTACAGTGGTAGTTAAATCAAAAATTTGATTTTAACTAATAAGATTTAATTTAGTAATTAGAAAAAATTACTTATACAGATTCATATTACGATTAGGTTAACAGAAATGCTCATACCGATGGTGACACTAATACCAAGTGAATGGTGCGCGTACAACTTCGCGATCATAACGTACAAAGGAACAACCCCAACAACATTACATCAGTATCCTTCCAGGACATAGAAGATTGTCCAAATCCACAGCAGGACTAGAAGGAAGAATCAATGAGAGTTGAAGTCATACAAAGGAATTAATTTAAGCAACAAAAATGTTACGCGTCCTTGGTAGAGGTTACAAAAAATATAATCCAATGTGGGATGCATTCAAGCTCCTCAACGGTAGCCGAAGGTCAAAGAACAGTTATCAAGGCGCCAGGACAAGAAGAATGCCGAAGCGTACATAGGTATGAAAACATAAGAATTTATAATGAAGTAATACAAAAATATTAATTAATGGTACCACTACAGCAATATGAAGCGTAGTAGGTGAAGTAACCGACGACGCCAAATGCGAATGAGGATCGTATAATGAAGACGATCACTCTTAGTCAAAAGTGATAGGAACTGCAGGAATAAAAATGAATGCAAAGGCATATTATCCTACAATAAAATGGGGAAAAACGAAATCAGCTTAAATTCACGAATTCCATGTAAATATAGAAAGTCCATTTATGAAGAAATAGTATGGGATTACTACAAAATACCGCCTATGACAAAGGGCTCAGCTTAATGTACCCGGGGAAAGCAGAAGTAATACAACAATCAAATAAAACAACGAATTAAACCTTAGTAATCGAAGAAGGAAGAAAAACCAACGCCATCGGAAGAAACACAGTCAATGAACAGACATCCATCGACGCAACTGGCACAATCAATATCATCAATAAATTATGCATATCCAAATATCCAGATGTACACAGTTGAATCGACCTAGCACAACACGAATAATTGGGTGCAAAATACAATACAAATAAATAACAAATAAAAGTACGAGTAATATAAGAACAAATAATATTACCAGGAATAGGTACAAACAAATCTGCTACTCCTTCCTTTTAATTTATTATCATTTTAATGCTCGAAGAGCTTTTGGAGGTGCATAGTTCTACTACCCAAAAGACATATTCCCTGTGTGGAGATGGGGTAAGAATTTCTCCACAGCCTAATGGGCTTGTCGTAAGAGGCGACTCAACGGTGGTAGACGAGGGTGCGAACCTTACAGTTAATATCGGACTACAGTTCTAACAGTAACTTCTTGGATTCGTCTTCACGTTTTGTTAGTTGTTTGATGGTGTCGTCTAGCTTTTGTTGCTCACCTTCCATATTTTCAATTCTCTAATAATTTTATTGACATGATCATCGAAGGCAAGAGCATTATCAATTATTAGTCCGAGACTTTTAGCCGAAGTCACCCACTTTATTTCATACCCATTTAGGATCAACTGATGATTAGATAAATCTATGTTTTGTCTATTTTTACCACTGCCAATACACATAGCGACCGATTTTGTAGGGGTAACATGCATACCATTTCCCTCGCACCACGCATAAAACTGGATAAGTCTTTATTTATATTCTCGATGGTAATACCGATTTCATCAATTGTGGAAGATATGTAGAGTTGCACATCATCGGCATACAGATAATATTGGCAGTATTTTAATGATCGCGGTAGATCAAAAGTAAAGATGGAGAACAATAAGGGACCCACAATACTGCCCTGTGGAACTCCACTTCTAGTACTGTGTTCGGAAAAAAAGTTGTTTTGGTATTTAACTGTTTGATTACGAGTAGTTATGTAATCACTGAGCCATGCACACGCTGTTGGGTCAAGTCCTATGTAGTTCAACTTCGATAACAGTAGTTGAAAGTTTCCTGTATCAAAAGCCTTGCTTTGATCAAGTAATATTAAAATTGCAACTTTATTATCATTAATGGCGCTTCTAGTATCATTTATAATTTTAAGAAGCGCTGTTTGAGTACTATGATTCGTTCTGAATCCTGACTGCTGCGCAGGTAATATATAAATGTTTTTTGAGTTGAGTTGCATCTAACTTCTCTA